>VYZX01021030.1:45873-144002 GCA_013401335.1 Brachypteracias leptosomus | reverse complement strand
ACACCAACCTTCAAAACCTAGGCCAAAGTGAACAAATCATTCTCTTTGAAAACTGTGATTATCCTGACAACATAAAGAATGACTAAGTCAGTCTGATGAGATTTTATCAGTCAGTCTAAGAAAATTTTTTGGATAATGAAATAAACAGAATGACACTACATGCATACAATCAGTGCAAGACCATGTAGTTTTCACAGCCGCAGCAGAACTATTTTTGAGCAAGCAGGCAGCCAGCAGGTCTACGCAATGGCAGCTTAGCAGTTCTGTTTTCTTGGAAAGACAACCAAGTTTTTAAGTGGTAGTATGTTTCCTATCTCCTGGTGGAACATTGTCATGAAATCACTAACATCTTAGACAACCATCATCTTGTGAAAGCAGAAAAAGAGAAATTATTTGATTATGTAGTACTTCCTAGCGACATGAGGTATCAGTTTATAGTTTTTTGTAGACTGAGCAATATTCAATATTTCTTCAAGAAATACATATGAATATAAATAAACATATGCATAGAAATCATGCACTTAATACATCATAGAATAATTTTAGTTGGAAGAAACCTTTAAGATCATCAAGTCCAACTGTTAACCCAGCACTGCCAGGCCAGCACTAAACCATGTCCCTCAGCACATCTACCTGTCTTTTAAATACCTCCAGTGATGTGAACTGGAGCTCTTGAGAAGCTAGGGGAAAGAGCTCCAGCTTAACCACTCCAGTCCTACCAGGACACACTGTCCCTTGCTCACTCCAAAATAAATATATAAGAGATTTGATTTCATAAAAATAAAACCTGAAAATTGAAGTTTTATTCAATTAAAATGTTAACCTACAACTGTCTGTGAGGTGTAGCTGAACCACAATGCTGTAGAAATCAAAGTCCCTGCATCTCCCAGTTATTACTGGTTTTACTTCTACAATTTCCATGAAGAAAAAACAATCTTCTTTACAGCAGTAGTTATAGATAGACAAATGGTAAATATGCATGTAAACACTTAATCAGAGTATGGATTAAAGTAGATTTATTATCATCTATCAGCACTAACATGAAATACAGGCAAGTATTTACACTTATCTTCAACGCAGATTTTATACAATAATGCTAAGTGGTGAAGGGGTTTACCTGAAAATACTGAGTAATATATTGGCTACAAGAATCTTTGGCAACCCTAAATCTTCACTAAGAGTATGTGAAATCGGAGGTTTGGGAGGGAGAAAGAGTCAAAGTTCATCTGCATTTAAGGATATCCTGTGTTTCACAAGAGTAAGTTTTGTTCCATTTCTAAAAGAGAAGCAGTTCAAGTACATGCAATGGCAAATCAAAAGAGGAATCAGCCCCTGTAAATGACCCACAGGAGCACTGATCACTGCTCCAACCCATGGAGACAGAGCCTATCAGGTAAGAAATCTGTATCTGGCTGGTTTTCAGAGGTCATGTTTTCTACAGTCAAAAGAAACATAACTAATGCATGTGTAAAGAATTTCAGCTTCTGATACATATCAGAGAAACTTATTTAATTTTACTAAAAAACCCAAACATCACTAACTTATCCTTGAAAGGCTGCACTTTGAACTTATGCCTTGCCACACCTTTGTGAGTAACAAGCAGGTAAATGGCTAAAGGTCAAAGTTCTTTGCATCAGCAATGCAAGCTGCAATTGCGTTGTTGTTTCAGATTGCACGCACATACATATCAAAAAACCAACCATGTTATATGTTGCAAAACCATCTCTTCTGAGCCACAACAGTGGTATTCTTGATTGCTGCCATTGGTAATAATCTGAATGCTCTTTTAAATGTTAAAAAGGTTTTAATTAATTAAGTTTTAATTAATGCTTACAACCTGCATTTTCAGGAAGCTTTTCCAAATGCATGATCAAGTGTTTGCATCTGGGAGCAGTTCCCCAAAATACCTGAGCTACTTGTACAGCACAGCACTAGCACTAGCATTATCTACTGACAATAACAGTAACAGAAAAGCATATTTATGCTTATAAAGATTACAAATTTATGTGTTACATATATCACTGCAGTCAAAAGAGACACACTCACTTAAAAGAACTTTTGATCCTATAAGCAGCTCCATGTTCTACTCTCCCCAAAACCGAAAAGCTAGGGCTTGTATTTGGTGCTATAGTTGCTTCTGAGGTACAAGACCTACCAACCAATGCATAACCTCAATTCATTCAAATTTCCACAAGTACAATTTCAAATACTGTAACAATCAAGAAATGAGCTGTGGTGTTTCTTCCATAGAGCATTTCATAACTTTTCAAGTATCCCAAGCAATAAGGTGCAGCATCTGGAACACTATGTGACATAAAATAGGAGATACCATCTTGCATCAAACTGATGGCCCAGCTCTTCCCCTGCGACAACAACTAGCAGGAGGTCTTTAGGAAGTTAGTATAAGATGCAGGATGAACACCAGAATGACCATAACATTACTGTACAGCTTCTAACAGTCAAGTTAAAACAGTCTGTATCATCCCAACTATCATGTTCCATAGCATGGAAAAGCTTCCCCAAGAACCTGTCTAATCCCTTTTGGGACTCACTAACAACTTTTTGCTTCCAAAGTATCTTGTGGCAATAAATTTTATAGCTCATTTATGTGTGAGGTGTAAAGAATTTCTACATTGGAGAAACTCCAGAGGCAAATAGTTTAGTATCGTATAATGCAATTAAGTATTGTGTGCTTTTAAAGCAAGAAAGATTGTTTAAAAATACAATGCTATTTCAGAATGTAGCTTTGAAAGAATCTCAGTACTGTACTCATTCTAATTTTTTCCTCTCACAGTTCTCAGTGACTCTGTCCTAGTGCTTAACTTATCTACTCAAGCTGTCCATATCAGCCAAAGTTGTGTTAAATCATTTTGTATGGAATGCAGGAGCCCAGCCTGACAATAGCACGACATATAGTGATTGAATCCATGTCCTCTAAAGCACGATTATAAAGGGAAGTACAACACCAAGACTGAAAGTAGAAAACAGTTTATAATCCAGATGACACAGGAGCAAAGTGTGGAGGACACCTATACCTCTTAGCTGTTCGATTCTCCCTGACGATGGAGAAATGAGAACTGTCAGTTATGCACAAAACAATCACTGCAAGCCCAAGCAAAACTGGAACAGCTGTTTCTCTTCTCGTTCTACTGGCAAAGCAGAATACTTCAGAGATGAGAGAAAAGGAAAGTTTTATGCAGAGGTGGAGGGTTGGAGGTCTGGTTTTGTTCTCCCCACATCACTTTACTTGGGTATTTTCAAATAAAACTTTAGAAAATAGTCCAACTACATGTTTCCATTCAATCTGCCAGTGTTGAACTGCTTTCTCTTTCAGTCAATTAAGTTCTTGAAGTGCCAGCTTTATGTAGCTCTGTGTATCTTTTTTCTTCTTTCCTCCTTTTTTTTCCCTCCTCAATTGGCAGAACAAGTTGATCAATGCATTGCCAGCAGAACTTCAAAGACTATTTGAGAATAGCACCTTTAGCAGTGTGAATTACAGGTCACCATAAGAACAGGAATCTTGCATTTCAAAGGCACTATCAAAAATTACTGGAAAGCGCTTAATAGCTCACTCTCCTGGGTCTGCTCTACAGCCCCTGAGCTATAGTGAGCATGCACATGGCATTTTCTACCCTTTTTCTATTGTTTTCTACTGTTTCTACTCTCATTTTCTACTGTTAAGCTGAAGAGGACAAAAATGAACTAGCAAGTTAGATTAATACTCAGTAGGATATTTCAAGTTTATTCCAAAGTGAAAAATAGCCAATGCGTTATGTAGGACAATGTTTGTAGAACAGTTAGGGAATTGCTACTGTTATTTTCACAGTAAAGTTGGAAGTTGACTAAAGATTAAATTCCTGTGCTAGCCCACTTTTCTGGTTAGGTAAGGCACACATCCCTCATGAAAAACTGAAAATTTTAAAATTAGCGATCTACATTTAGAGACCCATATGTAAGAAAGAATAATGACTGTACAATGGACTGCAATATCAGTGCTGGTATGACTGCCAAGGACTTAACTGTTCTCCTGAATAAACAAGCTTTTTCCCTGCTGGAAAAGCCTAACTCTCTTGACTATCACACACACACTTATCAAAACAGACTAGTAACAACTGCTGCTCAGAAGGGTCTGTAATCTATTTAAGCAAAACTGTGGCACAGATTTTCCTAGTTTCTGCATTACATGTAGAGCCCAATACGATGACATGATAATCACACTGACACCCCTCAAATCTCTAAATTTGAACATTTGCAAACAGTACAGATCTGAGCTTCAGTAAGGCACAATTCCAGTCTGAGAAGGGTTTAACTTTGTTTTTATATAAGCAATCCTATTATACCACCTTTTAAAATATATTGTAAATACAACTTGTTCTGGTACTTTTTTCTTTTCAGAAAATATGGCAAGGAACTTCAGCTGTATTCAAAAATTCTTTTACACTCAAAGAAAAGTATACCTTCTAGGGGAGAAAGGCAGAACTTGAGTATCAGCTTGGTACACAACTGTAGCAATATTCTATTCTTGACAAACTGAGTGTTTTATCATAAGAGGTCATAAATTACATTACTTAAGAAGGTCATATGCATATCTAATCATAACAATTACTGGTAGCTGTAAATTTGAAGGGAAGAACCCTAAATATTAGGAACACCCAGGTTCTTAAGAGTCAAGGTCTTCAAAGGTCTCAGCTGTGAAATGTAACAAAACCAACTGCTCCAGTCATCTAAAACGACTGCTGCCTAGTGCAACATTATGTAACAGGAAAGATGTGTTTCATTCCAGAAATATAATTTAATCCAAAATATCCTAGTAGAGACAACCAAGTGAGAAAAAAATGGAAGCATACCTAAATGGAAGTGTTTTCTAGTTTGGACAAGGAGTTCCAATAATGCAGCAATGAGAAAAAGGCTCTGATAGAATGTACTGAAGTAGTTAGAACAAGCCTTCTCAAAAGGACATCAGCAATTTCAAGTGTGAATGCAGCTGAGACATCAAGATAGTCTGTCCTAAGTGAATAGCTACATGGAAAATGGCAGATTTAAAAAAAAATCTGAAGAATGAAGCAATAAATTCTGACTAGGCTGCACTTGGACTATTAGAATGACAGTGGCTCTATTTCACTCAATATTCTGACCTAGAACAAGAACTGCTGGATCACACACAGATGCTCCAAATGCTAGAGGCAGAGTATGCACAGAATTAGCAAACCTAGGGACCAAATGCAGAACAAATCTTAACTTACAAGAAAAAAGAAAACACAATCATTCAATGAAGGTGATTGTCCGTTATACAGAAAGCTACTTTCACAACGTTTCTGAAAGCTAATCAGTGCAAGATTCCTTCTGGGAAACTCTTAAGGGCCTTATAGGCACAAAGGTAAAGGGCTTTCAAGTGATCTAATTTCAATGAAAAGGTATTCTGATATTTAGACTATACGTTAATCTGAGGCAAATGCCATTCTTGATTTAAAGTCTCAGGCTCCTGGCATTAAGGAGATCGGATCTATTCAAAGTAAAAAAAAAAAAAGTCATAGTATTTCTCAGGTATTTGGTGAAAACCAGGAATGCCAGGCATATTCAGAGCATCACTCACTCACATAATTTCTTTACCTCTGGTTCTCCTTTCTTTAAGATATGCATCCCTTTTAGGATTTTCAATCTTCTATTAAATATTCTTTGACAAAACAAAAAACTACCTTAGAAATAACTGATTGAGTGCTTGTATTAGCGCTTTGGTTAGTTCACAAATCTTCATGCGTGCTGCCAGCCTCTTTGATGCATGGTTTCAGACTGCCTCTCCATGCACCACAAAAGACATGCTGACTAGGTTGTGCAGGATGCCATATACCTACAGTTTCCTTCTCGCCCTGGATGAGACTGTAGAGATTTGAAGGAGAGGAAAAATTGAGGCAAATGTCAATTTTGACTTGAGGGCAAGAGTTGTCAATAAACCCTACTGCATGTCTTGGAGCCCTCTATCTTTTTTACCATGAAGTCCAGCATTTACTGACTAGAGTTTACTATGGTGCCAGTACATGTGCTGCATCAGTTACTAATATTAACTGCGAAAGCAGGGAGGAAATAGCACACCAACCATTGTGATGCGGGCAAAACCAAAGGTTGTAGAAAAACATCAGATTTATTTTCTTGATAAAAGTTAGGTTTACTTCGGGATACTTTTCTTTACCTCCTTCCCAACATATAAGCAAGTATGAAGGAGGCTGAGGGGAATTCCTCTCTGTCCATCCTTTTAAGTTTTGTAGGAACTTCCTTCCTAATTCCTACCTAAATCCAAGACTGTACTCCTCCAAACTGCAAATCCATCCTCATATTTTAAAAATTAATAGAATTAATGGAAGTACAGTAGCTTAACTCTTGCCTCCAGCATTACAGACATTAGATGTGGTGACACAGTATCTATTCTTTGTATGATTTTCTGTAACACTAGACAAAGTTTAATAATAATTATATAGGGGGCTTGTTTGAAGTTACCTGCTTGTCATCTGACATGAAGTCATCGGCTTCCAAAGTTCTGCTATTATAAAGCTTTCCAGAGAGAAGCACACTAAATTTACAATACCGATTCAATTCACAGGCCTGACAAGAAATAAATTTTGGATTTTTCAAGACTATTCGAACATCTGGGTAACAATCCACACGCTCCTGAAAAACAGATTTCAAATAGCATTTAAAAAATCTCCGTTAACTGAAAGTTGCCACAAATAGGCTGCTGAGTACTCTGTACTCACACAAAATTAGTACGAGAGAAATCAAAGAGATTCAAATCTGAAGTCTTTCACCATTCAGTTGCAAACATTTACCTTCTCAATCATTTTCCAACACTTCACTCAGTTCTAGTTCATTAATTCTTTCAGCTTCAGATCTGAAGAATGGCTCCTGCATCCCGGCACTTATTTTTCTCTCATCTTTTTTTTTGGTGGGGGTAGGGATGCAACTATATCAGTTGGTCTGCTTCAAATAAATACACTGTCTCTCTTCACTGGCCATGCTCCATTACTACAGTGATTATCAGATCACCACACCTATCACACTAATACTATTCTAGTAATTTGCATACAATTACTAGATTATTGCATACTGACTTCATTTATTTTGAAGTAGTAGAAGGTTCATTATGAACATACTGGTTTATCTTTTTGTGAGGGAGGAAGAAATTTTGTTACAACATTTAGCAAATGACAAAATAATCCTCAAAAAGTAATCTGCTGAAGTTGGCAGGAGAAGCATTCAGGTAACTGAGAACAGACGCTGTTCTGTTACCCAAATGTTTATCTGGTTATAAACACATAAAATACTTTTAATATTTATAAGTATCAAAAGAAGTTACAAAGGGTAAAGAACAATAAGTTTCTATTAAAAAAAAAATATATATTATTATAGCAATTATTGTACCTTTACTGAGAATTACAGTAAAAAAAAGTCAGTAATAATACGATTCGGAGCCCACTTCACTCTTTAAAGTAGAAGTTACATACCTTGTATCTATCTTTCCAGCGACTTCTAGAGATTAAGTTATCAAGACGAGGTTGAATGAAGCGGTCATCCAAATAATGAAGTGAGAGCAACATATCTTGTGCATACTTCTTTTGTCTTGTTCCATCTGTTCATTGAGAGTCATTACTAATTTGCTGACTACCCCATGTCATACAAGTTTTTTCAAATAAATTTTTCAAGGACATTATGCTTCTCCATACTAAGGACTATGAATTATTTTAATAAATTATTTCTGAATACATTTGCTACTGTTATCCATAAAAGTGATTCATGTATCTTTGATAATCTGGTATATTTATTTTAAAGGTCTCTATCACAAGACGTACAAGAATAAACTCTACCATCAAGTGAAAAGCTGTCATCCCAGATTGAGACCCGTTCACTCCATCCCATTTTAAAAAAACGGAAAAGGCACAGGGGGGTGGGGAGGAACCATCTTGACTGTTGCCCAGTTTATGTAAGCTGTTCACAATGCATGAGGAGGTTGCAATCCATGAGAACAAACTGCTCTGAGCTGCTTCACAGCAGAAATTCTGGCAACTCTCTTCATCACTTATAAAGAACACATAGAAACTGACCTTTACCCTTCAGCAGCATAGTACTTACAGCGTAAATACTTCCAAATACTCACTCAAGCAAAAGAAATAAGTATGAGGATGAGTAAAACTACCACTGTTACACAACGATCCCTCTGTCCTGGTTTTGTATAGGATAGATTTAATTTTCTTCCTAGTAGCTGGTACAGGCTCTGCTTTGAATTCAGCACAAGAATAATGTTGACAACATGACGGAAGTTTTAGTTATTCCTAAATAGCACTAAGTCAAGGATTTTTTCAGTTTCCTGTGCTCTACAAGGTGCACAAGAAGCTGAGGGAGCATGGCCCAAATATGTGCTGGACTCAGGAACTAAACAGGACCTTCACAGGTGCAGCCCAATTCATACTGTCTCGAGCTTCAGCATGTACAGACATACAAATTAATTCAGCTACCTTCCCCAGTCTTTTAACAATGCTCTTATCAAAGAAACAGGACTGAGAAGGACCACTGGCTATCTAGCTTTCTTGATAAAAACATTTTATTGTCATTACCATTATAGCCACAATAATTACAATTGTTTTTCCATATACACTTTACACACACACGCGTTCAGTAAGTGAGCCATACTAAAAGCTTAAAGAGGCTGTGCCAGACCATTAAAAAAATCCCTCACAACAAAAAGCAAGTCTGAACTCTAATACTAAAGTAACTGCCCTTGAGTCAAACTAATTAAGAGATTCACTTCCATTAACTCAGAAAAATCCATTTGGCGTTATAAAAATATACATCTTTGTAATGCTAGACTATGTTCATACTATACAAAGTTCATCAGAAAGACAGAAATACAACCTCCATCTCACCTGCACAGCTGGTCTACTTCCAGCACCTTGGTGTAAATTATTAGTTTTGTACAGCAGAGACAGTTTGAAGTAGAAGGAGGCCATCATAACATAAACCTGGCAAAGTTTATACTTATTACTTTTCATAAGCTTGTTTTCACTTGGCAAAACAAAACAAAACTACCACTTGAAGGAACTAGCAGTGATAGATGAAAGACATTTTTAGCTCCAGGAATATACAGTCTTTATTCTGAAGTCTGTGGTGTACCTCAGTTTCTCTATTCCCTCTTAGTTCCTGATGACATCAAAACTTCTCTTTGGCACTTGCTGACTCCTTCCACAACCTGACACTGACAGTCCTCTCGTTAATCCCATCTTTACAGTGCATCTGAGGTTGCCATTCGGCCCCACTGGGCCAACTACCAAAAAGCACTTCCTCAGCCAGAACAAGACAAGAAATACTGACTGCAGCTGAAATTTATTTTTTTATCTAAAAGCACAAATGTTAAAAAAAAAAAGGAAAAGAAGAAAAACCCCAGATATGGAGTAATTCCATACCTAACATTATTTATCTATCAAACTCCTCAGAAAAAGCTATGAAGCATGCAACATTCTGACAGATCAGCTGATCTTGCAACGTTTTCACTGAGTTACCTACTTTGAAATTAGTTTTGCTTTCATGCTGGAACTGTAACTGCTGATCAGTAACACAGAAACACTTCCCCACATCTCAGAATAGCTTCTAGGCTTAAAAGAATCAAGTCTACACATTTTTCCAAGATCAGTCTATCCTTTTCAGCTAGATTGTTCCACACCCCCCACACCCCCCCACATTCCAGTGTAGCAAAACCAGGGACTCCCAGGACTCGCAGTCCTACGCTCTAATCAGAAGACACAACTTCTCCTAGGACAAATGTCTCTGAATGCACTATAATATCATTTAATGCAATTTACTTACCATATAATGAGCTCAGAAAAGTGTCATCAATTGCATTTATGAGGAAAGCCTTTACTATCCTCTTGAAGTGCACATAATGATCACAGCGAGATACTGGGAAGAAAGCAATATAACCACAACTTATTAAATAAATAAATAGCAAGCAATGTTAAAAGTCTTGTAGGAAGAACTTTTTTTCCATTACTGTAAATTTAGCATTTTAAACTCATTTAAATATGGATTTAAAAATAATTTCAATGTACAACACCTATGCCCTTAAACCCTGTCGTTAAATAGTGCTTCTTGCCCCAATGATCTTAATGAGTTTCAGCATCCTAAAGTCACTCATCCTTTCAGCAAAAGGAGCCCACAGTAAGAGCTACAAACACTAAAAGAAGAGAATAATTTGTTCCCAAGTTTCACTGCCATGGAATAAAAATACTTTAAAAAAAAAAAAGTCTCAAGCCCCAAAAATCCCCAGCTTGTGGCAAGAATTTTACATCACTCTCTGGTGATGTAAATTAGCCAGAATTAACATAGCTGCTCTTAGCGTATATCACAAGATGGAAGACGATACTTTTAGGTCTCCACAGGAACAACTGCACCATAGGTAGCCTACTTTATCCTAAATCAGACCAACTTAAAAACTCTGCACAAAAGGGTTTCCTCTCCTTCCCTTCAAATTATATCCTCCCTTTAATAAGATCCACAAAGACTGTAAAAGTTCACGGTGGAAACTGGAGTACTTCCACAATAAATTCAAACCTTTTAAGAATCTACTTTTAAGTTATCATATCCAATTATATAGTATTTGTATTTACAGTCTATTAGTATTTATTACAGCACTACAAGCAAGTTATACACATAGAATTGTCACCAATTTTGATCTTACAGTGTGGGACGTAGTATGCCAGCAATTCGCTATTTGATGTATTCAGGAGTCCCTTCTGTTGTGTCTGGCTTTCACTCCTTGCATCCTCTGTGTTGTCATCATCATCTTCCTCCTCCTCTACTATAAAATCTTTCATGCTGTCACTGTCAGACTCACTACTTTCAGCTGGTGTGAGGGGCAAGTGACAGAGTGGTTCCTCTTCTATTTCTGCTTCAGCATTAGAATCCTAATTAAATTTATAAAGTATTTCAAACACAAGAATTTTCAGTACTGACTAAATACTACATATACTGGATAAGATACTCAACCTTTTAAATACACCATCTGTTCAATTATAAAGAAATAATATGTTTCTAAAGAAATACATCATTCTGTACTAGATGACAATTACTTTCAGCTTTAAATCAGCCATCTCCATGTACCTCTCTTCAGTCTATTTGTAGGAATTAAGCTAACATGAGTCCTTTTAAGTTAATTCAGCAGGTATTTTGCTTTTTGATAAAAATAATTTGATAGTCCTCTCATACACCTCTTACAGAAAAAAAGGAACAATAAAGAAGTTGTTTCTTTTTGACTACATAGAGAAGATAGATACTTGATCTCTAAGCTGCTTAATCATCAGAATGCCTGAAAAAGCAAATGAAAGAAAATTCTTAAATCTGTAGTGATTAAACTCAAGATAAAAGTTTTCAGCAGTAAATAGTCATCTAGTTAATGTGACAACAGAACTGATTTGTCATGAAAAACAAAACAAATAAAATCCCACTAATTTACATCTTTCAGTCTTTGCCTTCTCCTGCATTCAGTATTTTCTCCAATTGAATTCCAAAGATAAAATCCAGACCTCACAATTTTCACTGCTGCAGGATCTCCGAGTTGCTCTTTGTCTTGCAAGTTCTTTCAATTTTGAAAACACTTTCTGTTTCCTATTAGTAGAAACATTTTCTGTAGGGCAAGTTTTATCAGGTTGCTGTTCTTCAGAACTCTCATCTTCATCCATTATACAGTGGCGTTTAGCAAAAACTTTTCTAACAAGTATATCACTGTCTTCACTTTCATCACTGTCATACAAGACAGAGGAGTTCAACCTTTTACGCTTCCCAGGCATGATGCACTCATCCTCACCATCTTCTGTTACTTCCCCACTGTGGCTTTTCTCTTCCTGATCTGAAAGTTTCACAACAGTTTCATCTTTTTCATCTTCTTCATCTTCTGATGCAGTAGGCTCTTCCTCCTCAGAGGCACCTGAGTATTCATCATCGCTGTCGAGTAGTATGAGCTCCCTTCTAGTGCGTCTCCAATCCACTCGGGATTTGGATGATGACAGTTCTGTTCCTGCTGTCTTATTCCTTGTTTCATATCTTCTGACAACTGCTTTTATCTCCATTGTAAAGCTGTGAAAACACACCAAAATATAAGCCAGTAAAACAAAGCGGTTATTACATTATACTATTAAAAAACCCAAAGTACAAGTGCATGCATATTTTGTTATGTGCACTTATGACTTAATACTAATATTGAGACACACACAGAAATCAGCACCAAACAAAACTAAGCATGCACAGTAACTTCTGAAGGGGAGACACTTTACTCAAAATATGTAGAAAACCAGAACTGCCCACATCGAGCACGAATAAACTGCAAAAATCAGGTCTGAAGTGCAGCCACAGATCCCCTTCAACACTGGAAGCCGAAGCACAGATCTTCCCTGCCCCTGAGGTGCAACGTACAGGATCAGTATCGGCTTCATCAGGCACGGCACGGCGCCCGCTGCCCTCAGCTGGGGAGGGGAAGAGGGGGAAAGGCTGCCCACCGCCCCCAACGCCGGCGGGCCTACCTCCACCCACCCGCCAGCCCGCAGCAGGACCCGACGCAGCGGAGAGGCCCTGAGGCGAGCGGCGCCAGCCAGCTCCCCAGAGCGGGCCAGGCCCGAGCCGAGCCCGGACCAGCCGCGCTCACCCGGCCCGTTGCCGCAGCCACGGTCCCCCAGCAGCTCGCGCCGCAGCCGGTAAACGTTACCGTTAACAGTCCAGCGCGGGAGCCGCCGAGGAGAGACGGCGCCCCCTCGGCGCACCGCGATTGGCCGCCGCTCCCTGTCACTCAGCTTCCGCGGTGTTTACGGAAGCGCCGGCGGGAGGGAGGAGTGTCACGTGGGGTGCCTGGGCTCCGCGGGTTGGCGCGCGATCCTGGTGAGCCCGAGGTAACGGTTGGAGTCCTGCCCCCCGTTCCGGGCAGCGTGTCTCGCTCTGCCCCTTCCGGCGCCGCGTCCCGCAGTTCGCAGGCAGCGTGAGGGGGCGGTGGGTCAGTGGTGATGGTTTTGCTCTCCCCAGATGCATTCCTGAGGAGAATCTACGTGGGCTGGTGAAGTACAGCGCCTCCCCGAAGGGGCTGCCAGTGACCACCGCTGGTGACCGGTCACTGAGGACCAGCCTGGCCTGAGGACACCCTCACCAAAGCAGCTTCTTCAGAGGTGCCAGCACTCTTCTCTGCAGCCTTGGGAACAAACCCGCTGGGTTTATGGTGCTCAACCCCCAAATGATGGGAGATCTGAAAGCAGGTTGTGGCAGCTCTAACTGTGAGGATGTGTCCTGGTCTGAGCTACAGTAGAATCAGTTCTGTTCAGCAGTTTCCTTTTCATCTATGTTGTGTCTAACTAACTGCACTTTCTGAAGTTCATAGCATATTTTTGCAGACAGTGTCTGTTTCTAGCAGTGATAATGCTTGATGTTTTCAGTTACTATCAAGGATTGCTGTGTGCAGAAAGGCTCTTATACTTGCTCCTGTACAGACCGAGGTCAATCTCTTGTGCCATGCTGGGGGTGCAGAAAGTGAAAGGCCACACTTGTGGGGAGGAACAGACAGGACAGGTGACCCTAAACTGACCAGCAAGGTATTCCATCCTATATACATCACGTTCAGGATAAAGCTGAGGAATCAGGAGGGTGAAGCATCCAAGGAGGGCTCTGTCTATTTTGCCTTTGATTCCAATCCATGTGTTCTTGAAACCAGTTCCCGAATCCAGCTTCTGAACCCAGTTCCCCTCTGCTGCTGAGTCCAGTCTCAGACTTCCCCAGTGCCTGCTCCACAGCATCCATGGTGATGGTGACATAATTGCTCTCAGAGGTAGATAGTGGTTTCGTATATATTTCACTTTATTATTTTCATTAAAGCTGTTTTAGTTTTCCAATCCATAAGTTTCTCTCCCTTATTCCCTTTCTCTTCCCCTATGGTAAGGGAGAGGTGTTAATAGAGAGCATCTGTCATTCATCTAGTGGCTGGCCCAAGCCCGACCCTTGACAGGATGTTTTGGGGATACCAGGCTGGGGCCCATCTGGACCAGAGTCCCCGTGGTGTCTGTGCTTGGGAAAGCCTCTGCCAGCCCACTTGTTCTCTGTGGGCTTATTAGAAGAAAACATTTTATTTGGTGTTTGTAAATCATATTTTTGGTATGATGTCTGCAGCTTCTCATTGGGCCTCAGCCAGAAGCAGGAGAGACCTGTCAGCACAGCACAGGGCTCTTTCTCTTGGTAATAGCAACTTCACAGCACGCTCTAAACTGCTGAGCACTTGTGCTGCTCTTGGCTGGCCTTCATCTAGGGAACCCCAGATATGGAGGTCAGAGGACGGGAAGGTGGCCTGAATATTGTCTTAGTCACAGGGGAAAGTGGGAGTATTGCAGCAGAGGAGGGTACAATGAATTCATAAGGAAATAAGTTGCTGCTCAAAGAACCAGACATTTTGTGGACAAGTATATGCAAGAAACTATTAACATCTACAATAATGAGCTGCTGCTATTTTTCTGCTTAAAATGTCTAATGAATAGGATGCTGGCTTCTGTTCAGAGCTAATACTTTTACCGATGCATTTTAACAACAAGATTCGTGTCTTAAATTTGCTCTTTGCTTGGTCTGTAGTAGAAAACTACTGCTACTCTGCAACTCATTCTGCTGACATTTTTTGTACTGTTTTAACAAGATCTTGTAAACGTCTCCATGTATTTATTTAAAAATAGGTGATAATGAAACCACAAGAAAGGGATATACCTGGAAATTAAATACAATTCTTTTTCATCTTATTTGCATAGCACTATTATGGATTTCACAGGGTGAAGAGGTGTGGACAGGTGTTTGGATGGTGGGTTGAATTCTGACCAGAATATTTATATTGCAAGGATTAGATTGGTTATAATTCAAGGATTATATTGCATTAAGGGATTTATAGCCCTGGGCTGACATTTCTTTTAATTGCTTTAAATTTAAAGTCAGTACGCGAATTTTCAAATTAAAAAACGGATCGGAGTTTGCCCAGGGTTTAATGTTAACATCTCGGGAGCTGCCCTGACCCTGGTCTTCATCGCGCTTCTGACGTCGCCACCTACTGATAAAAGGCGTGAAGAACACCTTGGAGATGTGCAACTGGGCTACCGGAGACGGGAATGAGGAAATTACAATGAATATAATGTATGTAATTGAAGAAAATACGTAATAAATATTTTTTTCTACTTAAGTGACTTGAAGAGTTTCAGATATGAATACTGGCTTCTGGAAAGTGTCCAACAAAGGGCTGCAAAGATGATTAAGGAACTCGAACATGTCTCATACAGGGAAAGGCTGAGAGACCTGGGGCTGTTTTGCCTGGAGAAGACTGAGAGGGTATCTTATAAATGTTTATAAATTTCTAAAGGGTGTGTGTCAAGAGGATGGGGCCAGTCTTTTTTCAGTGGTGCCCAGTGATAGGACCAGGGGCAATGGACACAAACTGAAACACAGTATGTTCCACCTAAACATAAGGAGAAACTTCTTTACTGCGAGGGTGACAGAGCACTGGAACAGGCTGCCCAGATCGGTTGTGGAGTCTCCTTCTCTGGAGACTTTCAAAACCTGCCTGGACACATTCTTGCATAACCTGCCTTAGGTGAACCTGCTCTGGCAGGGGGGTTGGACTAGGTGATCACCAGAGGTACCTTCCAACCCCTACCATTCTGTGATTCTGTGAATGATAACTAAGAAGTTTTTCCTTATGCACAATGCTGAAAGATTTTGTCTTGATTTTTCTAATGATTTTATAGGTGAGTCCCAGGGGAGTCTGCAGTGTTGGGTCATGCTGTGTTCTCAGATTTTAGAAGCACACTTCCAGTTAAGAGACACAAGTTTTCCAAACAGGCCAATTTTCCAATTTCCTCTCTGAATTTCTTAAAATGTTCCCTACACATAAAAACCCCTCATCTGTTATGTAAAAAATCAATGCAGTTGATTTTCCTGTGTACCATAGCCTTTTTACAGGGCTTGTGGAATCCCTATGCCATGTAATGGCTACAGCATCTCCTCAGTACTGAGTTTTCTGTTTTACTGTGGTATCCCAGTCCCCTATGATTTTAGATAATAGAGAAATTAATATATTGGAAACCTGAATCTATTTTAAGTGGCAGCCCCCACTAGCCATTCCTGTTGTTAGCTACTTTCACTGCTGAGTACTTGCTGTGCTGCTTCCCAACTGATCTGTTAGTTGTCTGCCTATTGCTATGTTCACATTGCAGTTTCTCTGAAGCTTGAGCTCTTCTGGGGCTCAGAGATGTACAGGATTATATGGACATCCCTTCCATAAAACAGACCCTTCCTGCTTGGGGTATTCTGCTTTCCCTAAGGTAAGCAATGGGAAGCTCAGAGCCTACGTTTCCCAGGGACTGTTTCCTGCAGCAGTGCAGCATTTGAAAACTCTCTATGACTCCCAGGCATACTGAGCATTAGGCTGGCTCATGCCCAAATAATAATGCTGGAATTTATCCCATCTGGAAAAAAAGAAGGGAAAAAAAATCTGGTTTTCATTTTTTAAAGAGGAACCCAGACTGATGAGGAGGTTAGGCCTGTCTGGAACCGGCACAGCCACCAAGGTGGCTTTCGCTCTCCGATGGATAGCAGTAGTTCAACAGCTTGTTAGAGCAGGAATGGCAAGCTACCTCTGAGGTTGACAACAAGAGGTTTAGCCAAGTGAACTTAAGACAATGAGCTCAAATGCTTTTGAAATAAATTTTCAGCCAGCATGAGGAGTTTCAGCATTGCAGTTTCTTAGAAGGGATTGTTATTTTTACTGTTCACCAGCTTATGTCAGTAGGGACTCCCTGTCCTTTCACCAAACACACTGCTTAGTCCATGTATGTCATGCATTTATTAGAGACAGTAACTGTTTTATCATCAGAAAGAGCTGCTAGGACTCACAGGGAGGCCAAGTAAGACTGTGCCTATAGTGTTGAAACTGAATACAGGGGCGTCTTCCTTTCTTCCATTCTTCTGTTCTTTCTCTCACTCTTCTTCTCTGTCTTTGTTGAACTCAACCTCCTACAGGGTACACAAAGAGAATATTACAGGAGGCTCGTTATCTTGCATTTCTCTGCCTCTTATTCCTCATCAGTGCAAGACCATTTCCCTAATTTTAGGGAGAATCTCAGTGAATGATAAGCCTGCCCAGAAGCCCCAGTAGCTGCTGGCTGACTTTGATGTGATTATTCTCATTTTTTCTATCACTCTGTGATATCATGCTACAGCCAGTGGAAACAGAGAAATTGACCTTAGTAGTTATAATTTCTTAGGAGAAAATATTTTAAGATTCTGTTTCAATGCATATTATAAAGAATGTACATCTCCATTTAGAGGAAAAGTTTTTCCAAAACTTTAAAAAGTTTTCTAGATCATAGAGTTTTCAAACTAATTCTAAATATTTTGGGTTTGGTTTTTTTTTGCATACTTTTGTTAATAGTAAAACTTTTCTCAGAGGCTGGAATTCATTTTTGCACAGAAGCCTTTTTAAAGAATTAAATGGGGTTTAAGAGATTCTTAATCCTGATTCTAGCTCTTTGTGCAGGATTGAATTTCATAAAAAGAGTGAATTTCAGACAAAAGAGACTGATGGAGTTAACATTTAATCTCTTCTTGAAACACTGAGAGCTTTCTGGTCTCATGAGATTCTGAAATCATGTTCCATATACAAAAGTTTTCTTTGTGTGTCTTGTAGGCTGGATCACAATTACTAGATGACTTGCATGTTTATGTTGTCTGCAGTGCCTTTGGGAGTTCTTATTTTTCCTGCTATCTAAAAGTCCTAATATTTGATAAAATGTGTAGTTTACTTTGACATTTGTGTGTCTAAGTTAAAATCTTTTATCATCAGTGCCTGAAGTATATACAGTTTGATAGTTGGTGAGTAGAAGGCTGAAGGTAGTTAAGGTTCATTATCACTACTGAAGATCATCTCTATTTTGCTCCGGTTCTACTCCAGTAAAACTCATTCTGTTTTCACTGCCATAAGATTTGAGAAATACCCTAGGCCTTCACAATCATGTGGAGTATGAATTACATCCTTCTGTGCTGAAGTAGGAGACTGAGGAGTAGGTAGGATTTGATGTTTATCTGGTGCTGGTATAAGATTGAGGCATTCCTACCCAGCTGTGGAAAGGTTCTGTTTGAATGGTGTCAAGGTTTAGACAGCGTTTGCCATAACTTGACCGTACTGATGTACTGAGTTTTAAGCAAGAGCAATTCAAAGCATAACTTACTAGCACCCACAAGAACTGTACAATTAAGGTCAGGATTTTTGTGCAATGAGAAGAGTGGTTTTCTACCCTACTTTCAAAGGTTTTCACCTTCATTTTGATATTTTTTTGAGAATTTACTTTCAGCTTTTGGGTGTCTTTGTCACAAACCATGTATAATTGCTTGGCAGCAGTTCTCTAGCTGGAGTACAAACTTTTGCCAGGAAGAATGTGATGAGTCATGATGTGTGACCAGATAGCTCAACTATTAAAATTGCCAAGAGTAGATGAAGTTCCACCCATGAAACTGTGCTTAGCTCCCCAAATATATTAGACCTGGGACAGCAGAAACAAGGAATGCTTAGTAGTGGCAGAAGTGTTTATCTGCTTGTATAAACTGTATCTGCGCTAACTTTTTACCAGAATAGTATACCAGAATCTCTATGCCTGCAAAGCTTTTCAGCTGTAAACTTAGCCTTCATTTTTGGCTGTTGATTAACAGATATTAAAATTCTTATTTTGTGTGTTTCCTTGCACTGTATGTCAGAAAAAAAATATAAAGTATAATGAAGAGACCACCTGACTGGTTAACCTAAGCTGCATATACTACAGAGAATACCAAAGTATATGCTAATAAACTGACATCCCTACAAATAATTTTTTATTGTGCCATTCATTTCTTATTTAATCGAGGGAATGAAGGTGAGGTAATCCTGTTTGTAAGGACATGGCAATTTACATATTATAGCTGTAAAGGTTAGAAATCTATTGAATTAATTTGCATAATAACAAGCTCAGAATAAAGGATTATTTCTTCCTGGGGCTAATGGTTCTTCTCCAAGATTTACTATTTGAAAGGTAACAAAGCACCCTTCATCTGAAGTTATTGTCTGTATTCAGATCTTTGTCACAAAGAAGAGATACAGATATCAGGGCAGCTGAGTTTCAAGTCTTAATTTGCTGTCAGTGGAGCCAACAACAAAAGTTCAACTGATTTCAACCCCACAGGCTCATACCCTGGAAGATGAACACAGGAAAAAAAAGATACATGAAAAGAAGCATAAGAGAAAAAGAGAAAGCAGTTTTGCCTTTGAAATACATATATATTTTGAAATGTAATTTTAATTCTAGATTTACACATTTTGACTAGATGAAAAAAGTAGACCATATGGAGAGTTCTTTCATTGTTACAGTAATTAAAGTAGAAGATGGATTTTCACTTTAGGTATTCAACTCTGAAATCCTTAACTTTTTTCTCATTACTATGAAATTTGCACATCTGCTTTTGTTCAATATTCTTCCAGCCTCCCTTTATATTCTTTTGTATCTGCTGACCTCTCATTCAAGAACTGGCCTGTTGTACAGCAATGCTGAATTTAGGGGGCATATTTTTAATCACAGAATCACAGAACGTTAGGGCTTGGAAGGTACCTCTGGAGATCATCTAGTCCAACCCCCCTGCCAAAGTAGGTTCACTTAAGGCAGGTTACACAGGAATGTGTCCAGGCAGGTTTTGAAAGTCCAGAGAAGGAGACTCCACAACCTCTCTGGGCAGCCAGCATGTTCCTGTGCTCTGTCACCCTCGCAGTAAAGAAGTTTTGACTTATGTGACATTTTAGGTGGAACTTCCTGTGTTCTGCTCTGTGCCTGTTACCTCTTGTCCTATCACTGGGCACCACTGAAAAGAGGCTGGCCCCATCCTCTTGACCTCTGCTCTTTAGATATTTATAATCATTTATAAGATCCCCTCTCAGTCTTCTTCTTCAGGCAAAACAGTTCCAGGTCTTTCAGCTTTTCCTCCTCGGAGACATGCTCCAGATCTTTAAAATCTGTGAATCTTTCAGCATAATTGGGGATATATGGACAAAAGAATAATATTAATGGTATGTATTAAGTATCAGAGGTACCTAAAAGCAAACTGCAAACATGACAGACACAGATGCTGGTAACCAGTAAATAATCAAAGATTATGTTCTTAAGCACAAGTTCTTTGTAAGTACAATAACCGTTTGTTTTCTTAACAAAGTATATTCACTCAGTGTCCTTAGCATAGGTACAGCCTTTGCAGAGACCAGATGGAGCAGTGTGGCTTTTCCTCTCCCTAACTCCATATTTAAAGTTTCCCATCCCCTCTACTATAAGCTTGTTCCTTTCCTCCAGAAATAGCCTTTGAGTTCACATGAGCCCAGCTACATGATACTGAGTTTGGGATGTGGCCTCTGGTAAGCCAGAGGGAAAACCCAGATGATAGTGCGTTACAAAAACCTCCTGTCCTGAAATTCTACCTTGAAACTATCAAAACCACAGGACAGTACGTAGAGGCCAGTACAGGATCTCAGCTGCTGAGGTAATCCACTTCCTTTGAGATTATATAAATCAGGAATAACCTTCACCACCTCTCCCCACACTCCCAAACAGTACTTAGTGCAGACACCAGCATTTTCAGCGAGGTGAAATAGGCCTCAAAAAATATCGCCACTTACTAAGTAAACTATCACTTGCCCCTGAACACTGCAAATGATGAAATCATTTGGTCATGTGAAAGGTCTCAAAGACCTGTGCCCTTAGAGGTCTGGGCTAGATTTTTATCTTAGATTTCTTAGTTTAATGTAGTTTCTGTGTTCCTTTCCCATGACTTTTCTATTTCTGATGTTATCTAAGCATATGTGGCATACTTTCCCATTCAGATGTAAGGATACATAGTTCATTAACTGGTGTTTTATATTCTAGCTACACAACATGCTTAAGAATTGTCATGGCTACTTTTTAAGCACATGGGGATATTGTGGGAGGGAGAGAAAGTTCTTTGTGGTGAGTGTTGGGAAAGTTGCTTTTATTAGCTATGGATGTTTGCCAGTAGCTGACCAGTTGTGAGCAAAACCAGTCACAACAGAAAATTTCTTTAAGATTTCTATGGCTGCTCATACTAAACACAAATTTCTTCCATTTGAATATAATGATATCATGCAATGACATGGATTTTTGCCTTCACATAAGGTGCTTCCTTCAATACTAGGACATAACATATTCTGAGATTATACTTTTCTTACAGTATTAATTTTTGACTCCATTAAACTCAATCATGTCACATTTGAAGTTGGTAAAATGGTGGTTAAATTACATGTTAAATGCCAAGTATCACATTTAGAAAGTGTGTAATATTGTTTGTAAACAGAAGAATGCAGAGCAGAACATTAGAATGTAGTTGTATGATTGCTGGGTCTCATGTGCTGATATAACTCAAATCACAATGACTTGTTAACTACTTGCAGGAGAGGCATAGAAGTATTTCAGTTTCAACTCTCTGTTGCTATTCTGAGTATTTATTACTTGCATTAGAGAAGCACCTACCAGTTCACAAATAGTCCTACAGAGTTAGCTGATTATTGTGAATAGATGGCCTCTGTTTTTTAGAATGTACAATTTAAGGATGAAGTGAGAGAAGGAGAGTGGATAAAGGAAACTAAAAGAAGTAGAGGGACACAGCCAGTTATTTATGATTGCATTGATAAGCAGAGGTCACAGAACCATGATTTTGTAAACATCATGAATCAAATCTCAGAGAACTGGAATTTGATTGTTGTTTTGGCTGAAAACAACATTAAATGTAAGCTTTAAGTTATTGAATCACTCCCTTCTCCCTTTGACCACGCCAGACAAATAGGAAACGTGGGCAGTTATCTCAGCATTTTAGCTGGGGAGCTAAAGGAAGTAAAAGGAGTTGAGAGAAGCTTCTAAAAATTTAATACATACAGGAGACAACTACTGTGCAGAAGATTTCATGCAAAATAAACTTGCTTTACATATGTATTCGGTCAAACTCAGGGTGACCACTTACTCCACTTGAACATGATTAGTACTGATAATATTTCCTGCAGCTGGAGAGATTTATGCTCTAAACTGACGATAGTTTCTGCCCTTCTTTAGATCTCTAGAATAGTTTGCTTAGTCAAAATTGACAACACTGTATAAGTCATGGCTATATTTAAGCAAATGACAAAATTCTGCATAGCATCCTCCTCTAGATCTGCAGTTGATCCTGTACCTGAATATTATGTTAGTGTTCATTTAGGTGGTGTGTGTTGGTGGGACTGGCATCTGCTTTTGTTTCTGCTTCTTATAGTTGGGTAGGCAATGAAGGAAACTTTCTGAAGTGTAGGGTCATGAGTTCTGCCTGTAACCACCCATCTTTCCTATCCCTGATACTGTATAACCCCAGAGACAGTGATTTCCAAGCCTGTTACTCTTTTCTGCTTCCCATCTCCCACTAAATACTTTGCATTTCGGTCTTATGGCTCCAAGTTTGGGAGCAAATGTAATATAATTCCACCCTGAAGAAAATCCATGAATTAGTTAAGTAGAAAGAATAACTTTTTTTTTTCCTTTCTATGGAGGCAAAAGAAATTAAACATATTGCAAACATTGTTCCATATGAACACTTTTTTTCTTAACATGCTATTAATTCCAGAGATGCAAATCCCAGGAATCCATTTTGAAACAACTGAAAATATTTAAATCCCCTCTACGTTCACTGTTTTTAACTTCTGAAAAATGAGGGGTTGAGGTTATTAGACATTAAAGACACACATTTGGGGACTTGATTTTGCAACCTTGTGAAACCTTTGAAATCCTTGTGTATCTGGCCCTAAGTCCTATGTAGGTACTCTACTGTCACTAATTTCAGCAAAAATTGTATGCTTCTGTGATTCTGAGCTTTGCTCCCTATTGGTCTTTCTATGTATTTTGAGGTGAAATGAAGTCTCTCTTCCACTGTGAGAGCTAATGAAACTAAATTGCAGAAATCATGGCATTTGTGACTAAACAAGTGGTAATCTGTGGAGTCTCTGCATGGTGAGGAGACCAGGGGAGCAAAAGGACCTTGGCGACCAATGGTGGTGGTGGTGGGAGCAGGAATGATGGATATTTGATAGCAATACAACATAGTAAGATCGTTATGGGATGCAGGTTTCCTAGCATGCTCTGGGTATTGCATAGCAGAGGTTGCAGGCTCTGGCCCTAAACCAGAGTGCAAAAAGGAGGCTGTGGAGGGGGAAACACAGGAAAAGTCCTGGAGAATGGTAAGGAAGAAAATAAAGTTGGTGCCCTTGTACATTTATCTATGATTAGGAATGGGTTACTGAGGGTGGGGGCCAGCACTGCCTGACTTGAAAGCAAAGTTACAGAATTCATAAATCCTGTTGCTGGTAGACATCCGACCCATCAGCTGGGGCCAGAGCTCCCAAGAACTTCAAAAGTCCTCCTCCTCTGCGACAGAGGTTCAGAGGCACCTGGCAGGTCTTCACCTAGGCTGCTTCTGCTGTGTCAACAGAGAGAGAGCAACTGACCCAGAACAAGCCTTTTCTTAACTGCTAACATAAAATATTTTTATCTTTCAGAATGCATGCAGTTTTATTGCTTTCTTGTTAGAATGTGGTTCTAGAGAAATAATTTGAAGAGAGTTTTTAGCATGGGAAGTTATATTTTATAACAGCAGTCTTTTAAAATAGGCATTTAAAGCAGGTTTTTAAAAGTGATTTTTGAGGAAAGTAGGAAGAACCATTACTATGAGATAATTTAATGATAACCCTTCTTCATTAGTTGACAGGTGCTGGTTTATCGTTAACTGGTGCACTTACTGTAGGTTATGTAACACTGATTATATTTTGTGACATAGCTGGATTTCTGGATTTATCCAATATGGTCTCAGGAAATTGCTGTCTTCCTGGGTTTGCTCTTTTATTCTGATTTGATGAAAAGGCAGTAGTTACTAAAGAAGTATAGTGGTTTGGGAACTACTTAATAAACTGGTTTATCAAAAAAAAGGAATTTTTTTTTGACAAAACCTTTCCTAGAAATGAGTTAGTTGAAGTTGAAATTACCTCCTGAACTTAAAAATTGCTCAGAGCACTTTTTTGAGAATTATCAAGATATTAATTTCATATTTTCAAAATTGATTTAAGTTTCAGAATAGTTTTGTTTGAAAAGGCAGGTTATTTACTACATATTATAACATTTATTAGAAACCATACATTCAAAATTACACAAATAAGATGGTTTGTACCTTGCATCAACCCATACCATTTTGGTTAGCCTTTTGGTTCAGATTTAGTGAAGTTTGTGATATTTTTCAGGCTTTGCCTATTCCTCACAGTTTGGAATAAGATTTATTTATAAAAAGTTTCAAAGCTTCTCTCATTAAGTAGGACAATTCCCACTGGTCCTATTAAAATGAAACAACACTGAAAAGAAACCAACAAAAAAGTCTGATTGTTTGTCTATAGATCTACAGTCTTGGGAGATGGGTTAGAGGGAGAGAAGGAGAATGGAGAATAGGAAGGAGAGAGAAAATGCCCATGTGTGTACTTGTAATCTGAGGCAATATAAAATAAATTAATTTAAACTGTGCAGTATCTTTGCTTCGTAGCAGATCAAAGAAACAGAGAAGGGGTCTGAAAATCAGAACTGTAGCTCACAAAAGAATGCTGAATTGGCAGAATAATCTAGGGTTTTATTAGCCCAGGATAAGAAAAGCCATTTCTGCTCACGCTTTGTCCTGAAGGGACCTGCTTGCTTGAATTAAGGCGATGTGCTGGGAGCGCCCCAGGTAGGGACTCTCGCTTTAGTTAATGGATTGATCTTTTCTGGTTCTGATACAGCGCTGAAACAAAGTAATTGGAAAACAGACTCAGAGTCATCAAACATGACAGATATTACTCAGAAAAGCTGGGTAGGGCCATCAGTCTGACTGCAGTCCAAAGCCTGAAGTGGATAGAAAGACTCCCACAGATTGCTGTTGACTTGCAGTTTGTAGCTCAAGCTATCAGCCGAAATTGTGATACTTTACTGTTTCCTTTAGGGTCCTTTTTTTTTTCTTTTTTTTTTTTTTCATACTCCCAAGTACTGTGATATCTAGTAATTATTTGTCCTATTTCAAACCAGTGAGTAGATGTGGCGCTTCGAGACATGGTCTGGGATCAGGGAGATGTTGGATGAAGGTTGGACTTGATGATCCTAGAGGTCTTTTCCAACCTAAATGATTCTATGATTTTAAGATGACCATTTTCTACATGCTTGGGAGTACTTTTCCTGACATGAATCATGTTTGTGCTCTGAGCTGTACTTACATTGACAAATGCCTTTCACACTTTAGCATTTACAGAAAACTTTGTGCATATATTTTTACATTAAACATTTAATATACTGTCATGGGTGATTCAGCAACTTCCCCAGCTCAGCAAAGCAAAGCATTTGAGCACTGCGCAAATCCTGCTGACTTCTCAAGCCAAAATGAAACGTGTTTAAAAGGTTTCCTGAGCTTGAGCCACTGTGGGAAAACTGCTGAGAGAGGAAGAGAGGGGAAACTGCAAGCCCAGGAGTAAAGGTGTGCCTGTCATCTTACAGCATGAGATTTGCCCAGTAGATGGCATCTGAAACCCGCACACGGGAAACTGCTCTCCACCGAATTTTAATGTATCTCAATTTTCCTGCTGAAGTGATTTTTAGTTAACACATACCCTGTGGTTTCATTAATACTGGCCAAGTGAGGTTACTTTGACCTTGATTAATAAAATGTATAATCATTTTGGAAATATTTGGAGTCGGAGCCCTGCCAGCCGCTCCCGCCTCGCCCCGGATTGCGCAGTAATCAATACAACCGAATCTAAATTGCAAATCACGCCAAGTGTATTGCATTGCACAGCTCCCTCTCAGCCTCCCGTCCTCCCTCCCCCTGCACAATTTAATCCGTCCTGAAAATGATTTGCAGTCGTTAGTAGAGGGATGAGGAAACAATAAGCCAAACTCGCCCTTTCTTTTTACTTTTCAAGGAGAGTAAGTAACGCGAATGTACCGAAAATCACCGCGGCCCAGCTTGCGGCATTAATCAGAGCAGTGCCCCACTTGTGGTACCGCTCCGGGCCAACACGACCACTTTTAGCCACCACATTTGAAAATACCCGTGAACCGTGGGGCCGGAGCAGGGCTGGCGGGGCTGGGCCGCGCGGGGCCTGCAGGGGGCGCTGCGGCTCCGCGGGAACCGACCCTGCCCAACGCCGGGCCGGGCTGAGCCCCAGCGGTGCGGGGACTGGCCTCTCGCAGCTCTGTAGCCCCGGGCTACAGTCAGCCTCACCCTCAGCGCCGCGGGGACCGGCTCCGCTAGCCCCGCAGCCCCGGGCCGCAACCAGGCTGAGCCCCAGCGCCACGGGACCGGCTCCGCTAGCTCCTCAGTCCCGTAGCCCCGGATCGCAGCCGGCCTGACTCCCAGCCACGCGTGACCGGCCGCTCCGGTGCCCCCGCACAGCACGAACGGCAGGGCAGGCCTTAGGACCTTGAACAAGACCCCAGCAAAGGTCCCTTCGATGCTTCCCTGGAGGAAGAACCCACTAACAAAACAGCAGACTGGTTTGTAAACCAGCACTTATTTTCTTTTTACTAAACAAGATGTTATTTTGTATATTGTGTGAGGGGGCAGCAATGACTGACGCTCCTTATAAAGTTTTAAATATTCTGTAATTTATTATTGGCGTGCATTTAGTACAGAGTTTCTATTATGCTGCAGGAAACAGGGACATCTTGGAAGCAGGTTAACTGTATTCCTGATTTGCATGTTGAGGCTGTTGTGTTCTTCTATAAAACCAAATACTCTCTTGGCTTCATGTTGAAATACGTACTTTAAAGGTGCACCTAAAAACACGATTTGCTATCGCTGCTCCAGGAGATGTATTCTGCAGTACCTCTGTGGTTGTGTCATCTCTACCTTTCAGCTTGTTGCATGTATTTAATGATACTTAACTGATTGGTGAAGCACTTGAGCGCATTTTTAACTCCAAGTGTACACGCAGCCCTGCTGAAGTCAACAATTCTGTTGAAGCACTTTAGGTTAATCATGTACTTAAATACTTGACTGTGTCTTCAGTCACTACAATGCTTGCAGACGAACTGCAAAAAGTATTATGATTAAATATGAGTTAAGAGAGTCCAGGCTGAGGCGATCGAGTCCTGTGCCCCTGGAGCAAGCTAACACAGTGAGGAGTCCTGTTGGGCACAGGGTCCTGGATTAGGGATCCAAGCACCACATCAGTGCTGATCTCAGTACTCTATCTGGAGATTAATGGCAGTGCCCCGCTGAAAGGGCTGTCACAGCATGTTGTAAATCCACTGTCATGTTGTATGTAGACACTAAAGAAGCTGCAAAATGTTTTAACAGAGCCTAGATGTACACTAATGGCCAACTTTCAGCATGGGATTCCCTACTTAAACATATTTCTTCCACAGCTTCAAATACCATCAGACTTTGTGTAAGCCGATCTGGGTATAAGTCAGCTGACATTGATTTAAAAGGATAATCTCTACAAAAGTATTGACTTCTGCATATGAAAGAGCTAAAAAGAACAGCAGGTAACTTGCTGTGTGAAACCAGCTCTTGAGGCATTCACAGGCTTTGTATTGCCTAAACCTAACTCCTGCTGGGCACTGAGCCCACTCTGCTTGAATGACCACCACCTACATGAATATTGTGTCATCAGTTCTGCAAAGCAGTAGCCTGAATTATGGTGTTCATGTGCTCAAATCTTGATGAGATGTCAATATTAGCCAAACCTGGGGAAAGATGGAAAGGTATTGATAAGGCAACACAATATGCAGGGAATAACAATAAGTTTGAAATACAGTTTTAAGCAGAATAGTAATGAATACACTGTGGAGACAGATGGCTGGGAAAGGGCAAAAAGAATCTACTTCCCCCCTGATTTAGAAGTGTACAGAACATGAAGGTCCTTAACTAGATAGAGCAGTGAATTACGGTGAGCTGAAGTCCCTCCTCAGTCTCTTAAAGGTGTTATTTGGACCTTAGCAGTTTCAGTAAAAACAGAAAATATTTTCATTATGTATGTAAAATAATGTCAATCTTAATCTAACTCAATCCAGTCAAGTGTCTGATTTGTGAAATGGAGGATAAATCAAACAGAGTTAACCCATTATTTGGCTCCCTATGGACGCCAGTTCTGTTTAATATATTTATAATGATCTGGATGAGGGGATCGAGGGCACCTTCTGTAAGTCTGCAGACAACACGAAGTTAGGTGGATGTGTCAATCTGCTTGAGGGTAGGGAGGCTTTACAGAGGGATCTGGACAGGCTGGATCCATGGACTGAGGCCAATTTTAAGAGATTCAGCAAGGCCAATTTCCAGTTCTTGCGCTTGGGTGATGAAAACAACACTACAGGCCTGGGCAAAAGTGTCTGGAAAGCTGCCCAGTGGAAAAGGATCTGGAGGTGTTGGTCAATATTCATCTGAATATGAGCCAGCAGGTGCCCAGGTGGCCAAGAAGGCCAACAGCATCTTGGCTTGTATCACAAATAGTGTGGCTAGCAGGACTAGGGAAGTGATTATTCCCCTGTACTCGGCACTGATGAGGCTACACCTCGAATACTGTGTTCAGTGTTGGTCTCTCTCTACAAGCAAGACATTGAGGTGCTGGAGCATGTCCAGAGAAGGGCAAAAAAGCTGGTGAAGGGTCTAGAGCACAAGTCTTACGAGGAGCAGCTGAGGGAACCAGTATCATTTAGCCTGGAGAAAAGGAGGGTAAGGGGTGACCTTCTCACTCTCTACAACTACTTGAAAGGAGGTTGTAGATAGGTGGGTGTTGGTCTCTTTTCTCAAGTAACAAGTGATAGGATGAGAGGAAATAGCCTCAGGTTGCCCCAGGGAAGGTTTAGATTGGATATTAGGAAAAATTACCTCACTGAAGGCGTTGTCAAGCACTGGAACAGGCTTCCTAGGGAAGTGGTGGAGTCACCATCCCTGTAGGTATTTAAAAAACATGTAGATATGGTGCTTAGGGACATGGTTTCTTGGTGAACTGGCAGTGCGGGGTTAGCAGTTAACAGTCTTTTCCAACCTAAATGATTCTGTTATTATATTGGATGCTCTTGAATTTAGTCAGAGACAGGCATCTGGTAAGCATCAGTAAACTGGTTTTGGAAAGCAGTTTATTGCATGTTGTTTTCTACTGCGTTAAAGTTAGCTCATAAGGTAAATTAGTAACAGACCTGAAGTATTTTTCTTTGGAAATAAACACTTAAAATAGAAAAAATGCTAAATAGCTTTAATAAATATATTTCTAGCAAAGTTATTGAGTACAGTCTTCTGATTCAAATGGACAGCTGAGACCTCTTCTGCCTCTACTTCTATTTTTGACCTAATATTTTGTTTAGAAAGTGCCATCATATTATTTTCTCTTTCACATAGCTGAAAAGCCAAGCCACAGTCCCAAGGGAGTTCATTTCAGTGATGTGTGAAGTGACCAGAGCCTTTTTTTTTCCTTAGTTTCAGGGTAGTACAATATGTAAATTAGTCAGAATACTCTGGGGAGTTTCTTCCGGGAGTTCTGAAACCTGTGATGTCTCACACTTCTGATTCCCTCCTGTCTTCAACTGCATGTGCAGCGCAGTGCTACAGCATCTTTCCCACTCCCTGACTGGTATTTTTTTAACCTAACTCCAAGCACCTACCCTGCAGAAATCGGGGGTTTTTTTCTGAGCTAATCTGTCCAGACTTCTTTTCTAGTTGATGAAACAAGAAAAAGGCATTTCTAGGGCATGAGTCACCTTACTGTAATGTACACAACTAAAAGCAGGTAGAATGCTTTTGATTTAACAGGAAATGTGAAGTGTTTCAAGGTTTAAGGCGTTGAGAATCAGGAAAATTAGGATTTCAGGCTTCTGGTTGCTTTTCTTTCTGCAAAGGGCATGTATTTGACTATTGCCTCCTTATAGCTGTTGTAAAAACATAATCCATTAATAATTGATGCATTTGGATAGTGGGGTCACACTGGCTAGGTAAGTACAGGGATATCTAGGCAGCAAAACATTCAGAATGAATCATGACTCTGTGCATTAAAAATAAGGTTCATTAATCTTGAAACTAATGTGCTCAGTAAATAGGCAGCCTGATTTTAACAATGTCATGGCCACCCTGTGCTCTTTCCTTGAGGACAGGTAGAAATCCAATGCAGCCCATCTTACCAAGCCATTGGCAACCAGGGAAGGAGAATGCTTCCCTGAGATCCCTGCACTCTCCATTGTGTGCACTGTGCTGACAGGGTGTTAGCAAACCAGCATTCCCCTGCTGTATTATAAAAAAAAATGTTTCTCTCACATCGTTGAGGCTTAAGAAGAAACACAGTCTTTTGGGGAAAATATGTGACTAAGTGTCATGAGATCCATGATCTCTTCCCACCTCTCCCTCAAGTCTCTGCAGCTTATGTTCTCAGAAATGAGTGACTAGAGTTATGTACCTAAAGCTGTAGGCAGAGAACACAGATGAATGACTGTTTTTTTAGGACTGCTGAGTCACTGAAGCTGAGTTTGAAAATTAAGTCTATAACTTATTAATGTTTGGAACTTGTTATGAAAGCTGAAGGAAGGTACTGTACGAGTACAAAGAATAATTATTCTGTGAGTGACGATTATGGTGTCAGAAAAAGAATATTCTGAAAGGTCTGCAGCCTATTTATTATTTTTTGGACGTATAGTAATTACAAAATGCCTCTAAAATGTCCTTGAAGTGTTATAAAGCCACAAAAAGACAGCTCAGCTAAACCTGGAGTGGTTCAGCCAATAAGATATGCAAAGACTGACTTCTAGCAGATTCAGGTTTATTACAGCCCCAGCTAACTCATCCACTGAGAATCTTACTTTTCTGGCCCACCTGGTAAAGCTTCTGTATGTGGACGATGAAATGTCCCAGATCACATCTCAGTTTTTCTTAATGTGCATCTTGGCCAGCGTCAGGGACTGTGCTAATTGGTTAAGTATGTTCTAGTGTCTGGCCACCAGCTGCCAGACACAACATTGCACAGTGCTGCCTCAATGCTGTTTGTTACAATCAGTTAATTTGTCTGGATTATGAACTCTTCTGCCATCAGGAAGAGAAAAGCACTTCAAGGCTATTTCAATCTGTCTGCTCTGCCTTCCCATGTCAAAAGTCTAATTTGCAATTAAGAATTTCAGCAGCACTTTCATGTGCTCGGAAAGCAGCAGAGCAAAGCTTCCAGAGAGATTTATTTCCCATAGAAATAGAGGTATCAGCAATTCCCAAGAAATCAGTCTTTATCAGGAGTTAATAAATTGTTAGTATTGTTGTCATTTACGGAGCTATAAATGTCCACAGAGCCCAGTTGTCTCTTCAGAGCCCAGCGTGATAACTGGTTCCTCACATGGCTGGTTCCTCTCTCAGGCTGAGCCGGACAACGAGGCAGGAGGCGGCTGCACCACTGAGGGATCAGGGAAGAGCTCAATGCTGGGAAACCCTGAGATCAGGGTAGTCTTGTTCTCTACGATGCCCTAATAATGTGCTGGTTAGTGTGAAACAGGAATGAAACATGTCAAATCCTCCTTGTTTCCCGTGGGACTTACTGCCATGCTCTCCCTCTGCTGTTGTAGCTGTGCCTTTGCTTTTTAAGTTATCCTTGTAGCTGAGCTTCCTAATTTATAAGATCCTAATTCAAGAATATGCTGAATTATCTCCTGGAAAAGTGTTGATTTTCTGTAGTTCCCATCTTTTTCTTCCAAAATCAGCAATACCTCTGAAATTACGGCCTTTGTTTATTTGTTTTGTTGTTATTATTTTTGATGCAATACAAGTTCCTTCCAAATGAGTGATCCATACTTCTGACAGTGTTGTTTTATAATTAAATCCTGGGGCCTTGCTTTCTAAGGGATTTCAATCCAATGAGTAATTACTCATTGAAATAATCTGTAAATAAAGGAAACAGGGGTACTGCATGAACACAGAAGGTAGGAACTGTATTCTCACAGTCCTTTTAGCTGTCCCTCTCTGAATTAGTTGCCTTGAGCCCTTTTATAGTCAGCAAAGGGAAATGAACTATTCTAGGGTGCAATTCCTGGGAGCCTAAAGCAGATATCTATAACAGATCAGATAATTCATGTCCTAAAAGTAACTATTTCACTCTGGTGATTATAAGGGGAGCCCAGGGTGACTAGATCAAATGTAGATGTCTGCACTGTGAATATCTAAAATGAAGTGAAATGAATCTTGCGGTCAATATGTTTTGGGGCGAGAAGGCAGCATCTTTTTTTCCCCAGGTTACAAGGCAGCTACAAAGAAGTACGGTGTTAAGCCTCAAATCCTATTAACTGCAAAATTATTTCTCCCTTTTCTCTGATGATTACACTGGAAGGGGGGGCTGACAGCAGAGTGGCTAGAGGAGGTGTCAGCAGCCACCAGTGTCCTCAGTTTCTCCCCAGGTGGAGTTTGATGGCTGAAGGTCCCTTCCTCCTCTGTTTTGGGGTCAGTTTGGGTTTATGTTTGCCTGTTTTCTTAATACAGCCTGCATTAGATGAGTTTTCTTTTCTTTAGTTCTCTGTTATTCAGTCTTGTGGTCTCTTTTACATATAAACTGGTTTAGATAGTTGCATGCCTGCAGTGACTGCTGACTGACCACTGGGATTTGTGTTTACAGTCTGAGACCTCCAGTACCATCCTGTGTTTGCATTCTTGCAAGCTGTATTTTATTCTAGGATCACAGGTAGTTTAATCTGCACAGAAAATCTAGTTGCTATCACTATAAACTAGAGCTAACTCAAAGCAAACCTGACTGCTGGACATTTCCTACACCACTTAAATGAAACAAGATAATTATCAACTTAGGCCAGGACAAGCCCAAACAGATCCTGACACTCTTTGCTGTCAGGTCAATAAAAAACATGTGGCCTTTTACTAGGAATGGCAAAAAACCCATATTTACTAGGCTACACCACACACCATCCAGAAACTGTTTGGCTGTGTTTTCACAGTGCTGTGCCTCATCTGTTCTGCTCCAGAAGTTGTGTAGCTGTGTTGACACTGCTGTGCTAATACAGCTATGCAACTGCTGAGCAGCATTTAGCTTGCGTATGTCCGACTCAGCACACGGACAGAGAGAGCTTCCATCTGTCTCCATTTGTCTTTAGAGGCAGGTCCACAGTCTGTCTGTCTCCTGTAAAAATGCAAGCAAGTAAGCAGACAACAATTCTTGAAGTGTTTCTTATAGTGTTTAGTTTAGAAAAGCTGCCTGAGTAATTCTAAATGCCTGGATATTTGGAAATAGCCGAGCATCCAATGTCCTGAGCACTGGCCACCTTGAAAGTGGTCTCAGTCATGCATAGGGTAACTAAGGAACCACAGATCACTAGTCCCTTAAAAAAAATATCTCAACTCAAATATTATTTGTGCTTCCAGTTATTCCTTAGCAAAAATCAAGGAGCCATGAAAAAATTAGGTGCCCAGCATGTTCCTTAGTAATTATAATTCCCAATGTCCTGGCATGATATTTTTAAAATGCAATTTTAGGATTGCTGTACTGAGAAATCAGAATATTTCTAATTGTTCAAATGACTCCCCACCACCAGTCAGAACAGAATGCATACTCTATTAAGTTGATAATTACCATCTATTTGAATATTTTACAGTCCACTTAGTCTTCTGATAGAGTTCCCTGAATGATCTCTCCTTCACATTTCTTCCTGTCTGGCAGATTTTTTAGGAAATGTTTTATCACTAGAGCAGGTGATAAAATATTTCTGGTAGTCCTTTAAGGTGAATTATGAGCTTCTGGGAAGAAGGGCTGGCTTTCATTTAAAGAACAAAGTATGGCCAAATTCAACAACCATGGAAAAGTGGAAGCCACCTGACGGTATACAGAGAGAGACACTCTAAAGGGACTGGTAGTTTCACTCTAATTTGCATTTGTGGGGTTCAGATGACTACATACATATTATATAGGTGACTGCATTTCAGCCTGGTCATACGTATTCTCTTTCAGGTCAGTGAAAAGATAGGGTAGCTTCTAGGGTTAGAGTCACATCATGTTATGAAAAGGGCTTCTAAAACAAAACAGGCAAGTCATGCTCCACATGTTCCTTTTTTTCTTTTCACTATCATGGGAGGCTCCAATGGCTAGCTTAGATGTATGTATTTACTTTATTGGCATCTAAAATTAGATTAGATAAATCCTATATGCATCCTAAAGGCACTGCCTCATAGCTACAGTTTCCAGTGATGCAAATGGAGTGCTGAACATCTATGGCACTGAAGCTGGGGTGTACAGCTTCACTTTAAAAGACTAAATCAGGTAAAAAAACCACCACAGACACATGATGCAAACACAGAAATGATGCAAGCTCATCCTGACAATTTAAATGCAATGCTTTTTCCTTTTGAAGGGATGACTTTGTGCCAGTGGACTCTATTCCAGAGCAGAAACAGTCTCATGTCATTCTCCGCTTATAGTGGACTGGGTATTGATTATATTTTCCAAGTGGCAAGGAGCTGATGTAAGTACCATATCATTTTTTTCTAACATGACAGAAATACTATCATGTGCTCCTCTTTGACCCCGATCAAATTTTTACCGTTCAGTAATGCACATATCAGGTATCCATGAAGGTGGAACCAAGGGTGTGTTGTAAGGGTTTTTATTCCTGAGCAGTGACATACTGGCATCTGGCTCGTCTCCTGGCTGATCTGTGCTGGCAGACCCCATTTTGAAAAGAGAATAAACCTTATCAGGCACAGACATATTTCTGTTCATTGATCATAGTTACCTGCTTTACTCTCTCATTTGTGCTGACATGCCTTTCAGCCCAAGGAGAGATCCTTTCAGATGATATGTGAGGAATGGGGCTAACATGTGCTGGCATCTTCCAGTGCTGATGCTGGTTCCATAACAAGCTTCATACTCTGAGATGGCTGCTGGTTTGAAAGCTTTATTGTCCTGATAAATGCTTCTAGCTCATGTTAAATGGGCTGTGAGCTTGATCCAGATGGCTTGCTGGATATAACTTTGAGGTCAAATCCTGCTGACACTTGAGCCAGTAATGTGCATGAGCTACAGCATCTGGGATCAAAACCATAATTCTCTTGTTAATCAAACCAGGCCTCTGGTTAGTTGGTGGTGGCTTTGCAGCATGAATTTCTCACTTGATATATGCACTAACCAAAAGAGAACTACTTGTGTGTAATAACTTGAGATAATTGATGCAGAGAAGACAAACCATCAGAAAATATTCTCCCTTCCTTCCTCATTTTCTCTTGCACTGACGAAGGTACCTGTGTCAACAGCAAAGCTGAAGGAGCTCCTGATAAATGCATGGTGCCATTTCTCATTAATGCTGGGACAGATTTCCCAGAGTTATATGCATTTTTAAATCAACTGGGAGATTTGTATTCAGACAGAATAATAAGACAGCACACTTAAAAATAAAATAAAGGAGAATATAAAATTGGGCCAGGAGACCCAATGTTGTTTGCTGTCAAACATAGTTTGTTTTGCCAGGGAGAAGATGTCAAACAGCTTTGGTGCAGACAGCAGAAATATTTTCAGTCAATAGAGTAGAAATTCTTAGCAAAGTTCACTTTGATTGTGATTGCATCTTTCTTCCAACACTTTAACAAAAGAATACATAGATAGTAAGTGGTGCAAAACAAAACAATATTTAAATCAAATAACAAAAAACTTTTGAAAAGTAAAAGGCTTATTCATAGTTTTGTGGTTGCACAACAGGAAGCAATTTGAGTAGCGCATCCTTCCCATCTGGTAGAAGCAGCTTTCCATGTGACTAGTGAGTCTACTCAGAACAATTCATATTTTAAATATGAAAAACTTACTAAATTGATCTAGTCAGAGGGGGTCAAATTTCTTGGGAAGATTAGACAGTTGCCAAGACTGGACTTACTTTGGAAGTGATTCAAAATCTCGCCCTTTTCTAAGAAGACCTTCTACCACAGCAAAAATGTCACTTTTAACCCTGTGTTGTCCATCTATGTACTAGCTTTTGCAAGAGCCATCAGACTTCCAAATACTAATCCTAAACCTTGAAAAAATCAGCAAAATAACAAGTTAACCAGGATGTTTTTATCTCGAGCAAGAACATATAAAAGTTTACTGTAGAGATCATGGCACTTTTGCTGTTACTAATTCTATACGGAAGATGTTTCAAATATTGCAATATACAGTGATAGATGCTCAAAATTAATTCATTAAATGTTTTTAGCTGTATCTTTCCACTCTGTTTTAGAAATTCACAGTCTACTCAGGGATAAGAAGAACAGACAAGGCAGTCAAGCAAATAATTAATTGGTATTTTTTTCTTAGTTAAGAAAACTTAACTAAGCTGATCCTCTATTATTTTTGGAAATTCTAGCATCACAGGTTAGGTCTATGAAATGTGTTTGCATTTAGTTACCTGCTATTTGGTGATGCTTTTTAAAAAAACTGACAGTAACAAGCATTATTCTATATTTCTATATTTCTACATTTCTTCCCTGAAATCAGTCAAGGCACCTAAGCTGATTCATGTAATGCAGATAACTGATGTCAAAGAATGTTATGTATAAATAAGAACTCTAATTACAATTATTAGATATGATGAAAGGTCTGTTCTGGTGCATTATCATCCTATTTTTTTGCACATTAATATAGGCTTGATTCTATTATATGGTTTTGAGTGCCTACTTTCATGTAATCACAGAAAGGTTGAGGTTGGAAGGGGCCTCTGGAGCTTACCTAGTCCAAATCTCTTGCTCAAGCAGGGCTATCTAGAGCTAGTTGCCCAGGACCATGCCAAAGTTCTGGGACCTGGGCTGTGGGCCCCTAGCTGGAGTTGACCTATGGATGAGTCACAACCCAGCAACATGTTTTGTTCCCCATGTGGTTTCAGGCCCCACAGACAGAATCTGGCCCACCTGTGTGAGTCCCCGCCTTCCCCCAGGTGATCATGGTTGGGGTGGTGGATGAGGCTAGAGCTGTATCAACCAGGAACCGAGTGATTTGTGAGAAGTAACAAGGAGCTGATCAGTTTGAAGAGAATTCTTGTGGAAGAGAGTTCCTGCTGGGTGCAGCTTGCTGAGCTCACTCTCAGTGGTGTGTTCCCCTTTGTCTGACTTGAGATGGAGAATAGCAAACAGATGAAGAGTAAAAGATGAAGTTATGCTGAGGGGATGTTGCTGAGTTTGGTGTTGGCCTGAGGAAGAAAAGAGCTAGCAGCACCCGTGCTCAGACACCTTTGGAATATCTCCAAGGATAGATATTCCACGACCTTCCTAGGCAACCTGTGCCAGTACTTGGTCATCCTAACAGTAAAAAAGTGTTTTGCTGATGTTCAGAGAGAACATCTTGTGTTTCAGTTTGTGCCTACTGCCTCTGGTCCTGGTACTGGGCTCCACTGAAAAAAGCCTGGATCCATCCTATTTACACCCTCCCTTCAGGTGTTTGTAGCCATTGATAAGGTCCCCCTGAGAGTCCTCTTCTCCAGATTGAATTGTCCCAGATCTCTCAGCCTTTCTTCATAGGAGAGATGCTCCAGTTCCTTCATGGCCCTTAGTTGTACTTTCTCCAGTATGTCCATGTCTCTCTTGTACTGGGGAGCCCAGTACTAGACACGGTATTCCAGGTGTGGCCTCACCAATGCTGAGTAGAGGGAGAATCTCCTCCATCTACCTGCTGGCAATACTTTGCCTAATGTGGCCAGGACACAATTTGCCTTCTTTGTGACAAGGGCACATTGCTGGCTCACATTCAACTTGATGTCCACCAGGAGCCCCAGATTCTTTTTTGCCAAGCTGCTTTCCAGCTGGAATATTCCCCAGAATATGCTGATGCCTGGAGTTGTTCCTCCCCAGGTGTGGGATTTTGCACTTCCCTTTGTTGAACTATCCATGTCTTTTTTCAAACTACTTAAGCAGTAAGGCTCCTGTCCTTTCCCTTGTGGAAACTACTGCATAATTTAATAGATCTCACTGTTTAGAAGTCTTTTCTCACTATTTTGGCAAGATGTTAATTCCACAACTAACACTATCGGCAGCAGCTTCAGGATGAAATGGAAAGATGAGATAAAATGGGAACAGTGAGAAGAGAAAATTGTTTCTTAATTTTGCTCTAGACAGCCTTCCTGCTTCTCCTGTAAGCAGAAGATTAACCTATGCCCATTTCTCTTTCAGATACAGCAAAGGTAAATTGTGAAATGAACCTGTAATGATTCTCCATTTGCTTATCTCCAGACATACTGTTTCCAGATAAATATCCAACTTGTGAAGTAGGAAACAAAATTAAGTTTTGTACTTAAAATAGTAGCCTTTATCAGGGTAACCAAGAAAGAGTTTTCCCAATCACCCAAGGCAGTGTGGCAGTTTCCTGTATTGTAACCACAGATGGTTCTAGTCAGGCCTTGCAATCTTGAAACAGCAAGGGTACACATTAAATAGCATGCAAACACAGCAAATTGTGATCTATACAGCTTTTTCCACGAGCACAGATACTTTGTTCTAACTCCTACATGTGAATAATCTCACTGAAATCAATAGCATTAGTTGTGTGCTTCAGATTAATCTTGTTTGTTTCTTTAGATGGAGCTGCCACCTTGCATGATCAAGCTCTCCAAGCAAATCTTGCTTTTTTTGAATGGACTATGTCACTATGGACTTCAATTGAAAAGGAGGCAAACAAATGATATTGTACTTATGTATAGTGATGAAAGTAACTGAATCTTCAGTGAATAGGACTCCCTAAATATTTGAACTACTCAAATTGTAGTGAGGGCTTGATGAGAAAAAAAGACATTGCTTCAATTTCAAGGACCTCAGAGAAAGCTCACAAACAAGGAGCTACAACATATACTATCCATAACACATCTCCCCTCTAGTAGAAGCACAGGAGACATCCTCTTCAATAATGGCACAGCATTAGTCCTTCAAACATCACTCTTGGATCAATCGTAAGCAACTCAGTTGTCCTGTTACAGCACTTCTCTCTTTCCATCAGGCACCAAATACAGCTCTCTATCTTCTTTGGGTCTTGCTCTTCCTACTCTGCAAAAATTTTATCCATCCTCTGAACTTTTGTTAAACTTCACGTTTCTGACAGATGTGATACTGTCTAGATCAAAAAGTCAGGTTGACTTTGTTCTCCTACACCTGGCCCTTTGGTTGCACAGTGAGGTGGGTAGCAGGTGCCAGGTTCTTCCCTAAGGAAGAGGGAAAAGCATCCAAAACCTATACTCAGTTTTACACCTCCTCTGTGTAAACTATTGCACCTTTATTCTCTCAGAGAGCCTAACTGTTACTTTTCCATTTTCCTAGCCTTTCTCCCAAGAAAGGGAGCCTAACCTGTGCAATGAAGCACTTTGTGTCATTCCCCAGAAGCATAGATTAAGAGTCTGATAAAAAATACCAATTACCAGTTGTCCCTCTGAGTTTAATAAACTGTAGTCATCAGCAGTATCACCATAAGCCTTCTCAGCGGTCGAGTACTAAGATTAAGACTTTTCTTAGTGTTTTGGGAGCACCCATCAATAATGAGCAACAACCTTCCTAGCTCCTAAGTTCCTCCATCCCTAGGTTCAATTCATCCACTTCGATCCCTCCTTTGATTCTTTAAATGGGTCCTTTATTCACCTATTTAAAGCTGTTTGTTTCCTTTGGTTTAGAGTGTTTCTATTGGTCTAAAGTGAGGATGGTTTTCTAGACTAGAGAAAAAGATTTTATTTGTTCTGTCCTATTACAGAGGTAAGACCTCCTTGGCTGACATTTGAGAACCTCTGGTAGAGCTTAAGGACATTTCCTGAGGAAGGGACCTGGCCAGGCAGCAAGGAGGAGGTGTGCCTTTCAGCCTGACCTCATCACTAGACCCTGGTTCAGGTGGAGTCCTCTAGAAGGAGGGAGACCTTCCAGAGTTTCAAAGTAACTTGTCATGCTCAGCCAAGCAGAGGCAGAGATTGCTGAGGAGGGCAAGAAGCAGGCACAGAAGGGATAGAAGAAAAAAGACTTAGAAGCTGAAAAGAGACCACGTAATTTGTTGCAACCCAGCAAGCTTGCTGGGTTGAGACTGAGCTTGGAGAAAAGAAGTCACCCTGCAAGGAGGGGGAAAGAGGGAAGACTGCTTCACATCCCTTTTTTATTTTCATTCTGTTGCTGAGTGGATCTGGGTTTCCTCCTCCATTTTAGTACTTTCAGTACTCAGGGGTATGCTCTAACAGAATCTGGTTAGGACTTTTACAAGCCTTGTTGGTCTCCTGTCTTTAGGGAAAAGGCACATAAAAGTGTATCTTAAAGCATCATCACAGTGTAGCTTGTTGGTTCAAGCAGATATGTGTACAGCATCAGCACCTCAGCTGGTGAAAACAGGCTTGGCCCTGTTTAGTCATTAGGATGATACCAGTCTGTGTTAGAAACTATAGAATAACTCAATTCTGTAGCATGGCAAAGAGATTTAATGTTCTTCACACTCCTAGTGTGCTGTCACCAACAAAGGGCATTACTTCATCAGTTTCTGCTGTGTTTCACTGTATTGTGTTCTAATAATCAGCTTTGCTAACTGTAGGAGCTTCTGCCTGGAGAATAGGATGCCTAGGGGAAGGAACTATTCATCTGCTAAAAAGTAAGTGTTCTCTGAAAACTGGAACCTTCTTTTCTGATTGGAAATTCAACAGCTATGAAATGTCCTCTCATTTCCAAGTTGGAAAGAAAATAGGCAAAATTGTTAATTTCACATTAATGTGAATGAAGCTATCACATCCCTTTGCTTGCTTCAGTTTCAATGTATAGACTATATCTTATATGATGTCAAAACATTTTCAAGCAATGATTTCAAATAATACATTGAAGTATTTTAAAGATTTTTCCAGGTTTTTTTTCAAAACAAGAATTAGAGTTTGTCAGGGAGTTCTCCCAAGATGTGTTGGCTTGAAAAACAACAGTATTTTCCAGGGGAGAAATGCTCCATTAGTTTTTTGACTAAGTGTAATTACTTATATTTTTATTTTATGTGATCTGCATTTCATTAATTTCGAACTTCTGCTTTTCTTATTCAGAAGAAATCTTTAGTGTTAGCTGTCTATTTTGTTGGGATTTTTATCTAGATGTTGTAGATGGCATGTAAATGTAAAAGGTACTTTAGATGTAAAATAAACATTCATTTAATTCTTACTCACTCTTGGTAGGAACACATTTATATTCATGGTTTCTAAATTCAAAGTACTGTAATATCTAGATCTGGATGGCTGCTTTCAGGGGGAAATGATAAGCAGCATTGTCCCTTGCAGTTAGATAGCAATACTTGAGAACAGTCCATTCAGCAACAAATCAAAAGATTTATAGTAAAGAGGAAAGCCATATTAATCTTGCCTATGTTGCATCAATGTATGAAACTTCCTTGACATAGAAGGTAGAAACAGTAACCTATGAAAGTGGGTTATTACACTTCAGCCCAGAGAAGAAATGATAACATGGTGATAGAAAAGGAACTGGAACTATTTTTTCTTCTACATTGAAACAGAAAGCTTGCTATCTACAATAAGTGACTAAAAGAATGAGCTTATCTGATATTAAGCATGTATATTGCTTCATGGAAAAGACAGGATACATGGGAAAAGATGCATTGCAGTGTGTAAAGAGCCTTTGTCAGATACAGAGTGCTTTTGATTTTAGTATTTTATCTTCTGTGAAGTTTTGTATGGTGTGACTTTCATATATTATACATAGCAAGAATAGTGTTTTTTACTGATAGTGAAAGAAAAATGAATATCTAATGCAGTGTGATAAATGAGGTGGAGATGTTTTAATATATACAGCTATTTGTGGACTTTGTGCTTTTTTTAAGGTATGCCTGAGTGCAGAAGAGCAAATAAGAAATTCTGACTGATAGCTAGATTTTCTTTTTAACTCACTGTTTCATAGCAAATACAGATAGCAGGTTTATGACTGTTTTTCTTAGAGGCTTCCAAGTTCAGTTAACATAAAATATTTTCATGGACTCTATCAACCAGGACTTGTGAGATTTAGGTTAAACTTCCACTTCTGCCAGAGCTGCCAGTAGGCTTCGTGGGCATGACACAGTCTTTATATTTTCCATCTGTAAAACAGATGAAACAACCAATACGAGAAGCTGATCAGCCATGAGTCTGCCATGCACCCAAATATGGATGAGATGACCTCTTGAGGTCTTTTGCAGTCTCTTTTTCTGATTCTTTTTTTCCCTGCCTCTTCCATTTAAAATGCAGTGCATCTGACTAGTCAGATCAGTCTGTGCCTCTTATCCCGTATATACGCAATTCCAATGCAGTGACATCCAGTGCCAGCAAGGGGCTCCCAGCACTATTGCAGTAAAAATGATAATAAAAAAATACAACCTTGATGTGAGTTTGTTATTGCTACTCACAAGCAATACAGCATATTCAAACAAACTATTTTTTATCTCCTGGGAAGAAGTTTTCACTGAGACAAAGGGAGAGGATTATTTCTTCACAAATAAACAACTGCAGAGAGTTTGCAGGTAAAAAAGCAGAGATTTCAAAAGACTTTCTAGGAATCAAATAATTTCTTTTGTTAAGTTGCTCTAAAGGACATCGTGTTCCTTGCCATTGTACCTCAAAAATATATTTCTCCAGCTATGGAGAAATTTGTTTTTCAACATGGTGAAGTATGGTGGTGTTTTTAGAGCTGTTATGAATCTTGAGTAGGAAACATGGGAACTGTTCTGATATATGGCAGATGTAGTACAACTACTGTGATGAAAACCACCCAAGGAGCTCATATTTTTTCTTTCTCCTTCGCTGTGTTCGGAAAACCCTTCAGTGCATATCATCAGTCTAGAGTTACACAGCTCCAAAGCTGGATGTCAGAAGATTCAGAAAACATCACTGATTCCAGCTCATCCCTCATGTAACTCCATGGATTTGGGTGAGATCATTCCAGGAGTAAGATGAGCCCAGTGATCTTCACTGAATCTGCTTGACTTCATTAAATCCAGCATGAGGATTTGTGATGCTAAACTGACAGTAGAGGCCAAAGAGTTGTATAAGTGGAATTGAGGAGTTAGAAGGTGAGAAAGGGGGAGGAGGATGAGAAAGTAAGGGGGGAAAGAGAAATCCGATTTCAGATGATTATGAGCTCTACCTATCCCTTTGACTTTTATCTTTCCCATGCTTTTTTTCCCCCCGTTCTTTTATTCATCTTCACTTTATTTTCCTGATTCAGTTATTTTAGCCACCCTTTTCTCTGTAGTGCTTGTTCAGTTTTTTAGCATCGTCATTTCAACAGCTTTTAACAGCTACACGTGTTAACCAAGTTACAGGGACCCCCTGGGGGGAGGTGATTCAGCCTTTTAGCAGAGCTTGGGTAATCTCCTTTACTCTGTTCCCATGGTGCTCTGCGTATGCTTAGTAGCAAAAAATAGTTCTGAGAAAGTGAGAAATCGGACTTCTGTGGGTCTAATGCAGAGCAGGTGGAGATCTTGGGCTGTGGATCCACTCAATAAACTCCATGAAATGAGAAAATCTGGACTGGATGCAGAGTTTACTGATGTTTGCTAATATTGTGCTGTTGTGGTTCTTATTTCACTGTTAAGCACGTTATTGCAGTGCCTAGGAGTCACAGTTGTGGACTCTGACTTGTGCCTGCTACCCACACTAACCATAAATCACAGCTCCTATTTTGGGGATGACTCTCAAGGATGAAAATTATCTTTTTGAGGTGTGCGGGAGGAAAAAAAACAAACTAGCTTTACAGTTCTCTGAGTTTCTTTTATCAGCAAGTCTTGGTGACATTTTCGGGAGTAGATAGGAAAAGTCAAATTAGAAAGCAATTTGAGCTTCTCAGTCTGCACAGATACTAAGCCCTTGTCTGACTTGTTATGATTTTGAAAGTATTCTAGAGAAAATATCTTTTTTTAAAGATAATTGTTTAGTACTTGAAATCATAATTTGCAAGAGAAATCTGTTACAAGATCAAATGGGAACTTTCCTTCTTCAGCGAGGACTTCCAAGAACACAGGACAAAAGGTGAAGGCTTTTTTGTATTCTTTTTTTTTCCTTTTTTTAAATTTACAAAGTTGGTGGCTGTAGTGAAAGCTCTACTCTGAGGAATATGAGGAAAGCAGAGTCATCTGTCAAAGACTGTCTGCTGTGAAGTCCAGAGGTTAAATGTATTTGAGGAGATAATATTTAACACTATGCAAGGAGATTTGATACACAGTTCCCACGGCAGAGAAGTATCTGTGTGCTGTTTGAGAGCTTATCTTGTTTGCTCTAGGAGGTGGCAGTTTCTGATTATGCTCCTAACAAAACAATTGAAATAGCTTGGTAATGTTGGAGACTGGTAAATGAGTATGTCATCCTTGCCAGTTCAGGTATCACCTGAATGCTTTCTATATGAAGGTTGAGGGATACTAAAAATAAAATTAAAAAATCTTGCTAGAGTTACTGTATTGATTGATGACACAAAATATTCTGTATCAAAATGTTCACGTGTTCAGGCTTTATTCTCTCTGGCTATATATATATTTATATATGCTTAAATGCATTTTTGTGAAAAATAAAACCAAGTTATTGATCTGTCATACTGCTTCTATGAGACTCATTCTCTGTCAAGAGCTTTGCTGAGCAACACATAGCCCAAAGTAGCTGGTTTACAAAAGACAGGTAATTCAGAGGCAAAGTTGTCATGATGACTTTAACTCCACCTCTGCCTTTTCTTCCATGCACACGTTATGAATGGATGGAGGGGTTGTCAAAGGAACATAAGTTGAGCACCCCAATTTCTGTGCATTCAGAGTTTAGTCTAAGTACTGTGTTTATTTGGTTTTAGTTGCTGCTTCATATTCTGAATTGTGGTTAGTCCTGTATTTAGACGTGTAGGATATTTTGGATGAATGACATGCATAATATGCAAGAAGAAAAAAAAGGAAAATAAATATTCCAGGAAAATTGCATAGAACTCCTGTTAAAGCATTGTGTTAAACTCCTCTTTCAGCAACACTTCCTATGAAAAGAATGATCTTTGATACCATTATGCTAAATACAAAGCCCTTGGTTTTGATTTCATGGTAGTTTTACCCTGGGATAACACCACAGAGCTAAGTGGCACTATTTCTGACTGACAGCAGCATAAGTAAAACCAAATCCAAGTAAAAATGTTCTTTAAGTAACAAATTTTCCTTACTTTTTTTTTTTCCCTTGTGTAAACAAAGTAAAATGAATACAAGAATCTGACTCTGATCAGTCATTGAAGGACTGATGACCCTCACAAATCCAACCAAGAACCATCTTCACTTAGTTCCCAGTGTTTGGTACAGCTAATGCTGGAAGAAGCAGAGGTGTTGGATGTCTGACTTGTTTCATTGAAGCAGAAACTGCTCCAGAATAATTAAAAATAATATCTTAAGTGAGAAAGTAGTGGACAGATGGCTCTGTTTCTTTTCTGGTACTAGCAACAATTAAGCATGTTCACTAACGCAGTTTTGGAGAAAGCTAGTGCTGGCTGCCATCTTCAGGGACCTGTAAGCCCACTTGCTCTCCATGCATCCAGGTGACTTGTGAGGGTCTTTTCCAGTCTAGCCGTGACCATGTGTTTCCCAAAAAGCCTACCTGGCAGGTCGCAGCACTGCTGTTAGGACACAGGGAATTTTGGTATAACATCCAAATGCATAATGTTAAAGGGCTGGAGTTAAATTGATGAACTGTTTCATTTCAGTACAGTGTTCAGGACTCTCCTGTGTTGGAGAGAAATTGCTGTAGTCTGTACTGATTCAGCTGGACCTGAGCTTTAAACTTTGGGCAGATGTTGGTACCAGCTGATGTAAGCGATGTGGAGCAAAAGCTGCTGGAATGCAGGAGTTTGAGCATGAATTGCAAACAGAACACATACCAATGAATGGCTTCAGCAGTAATTTTTGGCTGCAGATACCTGGGGCCCATCTGTGCTAGGAAAATGGTCAGCTGCTGACAACTGTCGTTAACAAGAGTGCAACAATGGCAGGAAACTCTCCAGGGCAGGATTAAAGTGCAGGCATTTGGAGGAAGCTTTCCCTGCTGTCGCCCTGAATGCACCTTTCCTGCGGATAAGGAGCTTCACTCTGCTGTGGTGCTTTGCCAAGGGTACATTTACCATATTGTGAAAAAGAACTATGCTAAAGGGGAAAACAGATGGAAGCTTGCACAAAATTATTTAACAACCTAGGAGAAAATATCACCAAGCAGAAGCAGGTCTGCATTTTGAAATGGCCCCTTGGGAAAGACTAGTCAAGACTAGACTCCTAGACAAATTTGAAAAGCTGCTGCCTGTGTCTGCAGGGACAAATGGTTGTGACAATCTGCGGAGCAAACATCTGTTTCAGGAGAAGTGGAAGAAGCACAATCTGGAGAATGCAAGCAGAGGCAGCAGTTGTCAGCTGGGTGTATAGGACCACTGGAGTACAAACTGAGGCTTATAAACACTTCAGGAGAACTTCTGTACCTGCCTCTGGTCTGTGGATGTTGCCATCCCTGTGGCAGATCTGCTGTACATCTTGTACAATTCTCATTGATCTTGAGGAAGATCAATTTGGAATAACCTAAGTCATATCTCAAAAAATAACTGATCTACAGTGCAGGTAACAGATCTTATTACCTGGATCTAGGAAGGTCCATGCAGTGTTACTGGCTGCATGTTCGTCTTGGGAGATGTGTAAATGAACTTTAAATGGTCACAAAGTTATTCATAGTCTGATAACTAAAGGAGAGGAGAATTACCTATTACAACAGATGTTACTGTCTAAGCACAGAAGGTCTCTCAGCACCTTGAGAAAAATATTTGAATTGTATTTAAAATAGATGACTTGCCCAAATATGGGGAGGAGTGGAAACAAAGCCAAGAAACCTTCACTTGCTCATTTCCAAGCATATGGAACAATTAATAATGGACTGAAACAGCAAAATTAGAGCTGGATATTGGGAATTTTAGATGGTGTGCATTGTTTCAAGATGAACAGCACTTAAACACCAGTGACAGGTACATACAAGGATCTAATAATGCATACATTCTAGAGATATAAAAGTATAGAAGTCTGCTGATGCATAGGGGAAATAAGTGAAATTCAGCTATTACTTTTATTGTCTGTGAACACTTCACTAGAGAGGGTTCATTACCTAGCAAGAGCTGACATGTAAGCCCCTTATATTCTTATTGGCTGTGAACATTTTCCATACAAATGGGACTTGTAATGTCAAAGCAACAGAACTGTTTTGGGCTCTTGACTCAAGAACTGTGGTCTCCAGGTCATAAATTTTGTAATTTCATAGCTCACTTGGAAAACTCCATTCCTTTCTCTCCCCAGCAAAGTTTGGGAGAAATTTGAGTGGGCCATTTACCTTCTTTGGGAAAAGGGATGTTGAATTATTCATTTTTCTTGGAATGCATGAGTTGCATTGTTTATATGGGATCCTGGGCAGAGTTCCATTGCACATGCAAAAGACTTCTGTTCCCTTAGTCTTTATAGACCTGTCCTTACAGGGCCATCATTTTTGATGTATGCATACTCATTTTTGATGTCAGGTAGCCCACTAGTCTAGCATCTCTTCTGTCCTCATTCTGCAAATTGGTACCTGTGACTGCCCTTGCTAACTGCAGGGGAAGCAGTTTCATCAATGTGACTATGTGTGCTTGAATAAAAATTTGGGGGAGGGGAGCCTTCCTTTGTTCTCCTTTAAAAATACCAACTGCAAAGGTTAAAGCTCTTGCTTTAACCAAGGAATCAAATATAAGTTAATATATGACATTAAATCTAAAGATCACAGATTTGGGTGGGTGTGTGGGAACTGTGGAAAATGCCTTGTTTGAGTTTGAAGTGCATTATGCACAAGTTCTCCCTCTCTTGTATGTCTTCTATGCTTCATAACCAAAGAAAGCATAGCAATGGTAGCTAATCTGATCCCACTGTAAAGGGTTCATAAACTTGCACAGGGGATCTGTGAAATCGAGTTGAAGGGTCAAGAAATGACTGTTCTTTATAATCTAACTATTTGGCTTTGATAACATCTGCAGCTAAGCCACTACTGGCATTATGTGCCATTTTTATTTTCCGTGAGATCAGGCGTGCACTTTCCCATAGAAGCTTGGATATATAGCTTTTTAAAAGTAGTTTGATATTTTTATTTGCTGGACCTGCTGTTTCCCCAGTTTACTGTAGTAGCTGCTGTAGGATGGCCATACAGAAATTGCTTTAATGCATTTATCTGTTTTAATTTTATAGAAGAAAGAGAAAGTCTGGGAATATTTTTTTTTTCTGATTCTAGCTAGCTATAAAGGGTATCTCAAGGTCCCTCACAGAGGTTTATCCTTGTTATGATGGGGGAATGAACATTCCTCCAAAGTGCTCAGCTGTTTGGTGTTAGACACGACTGGAGTGAGAAGTGGAAATGGAGAAGAAAGGAATAAGCAAGAGCCTTTTTCTAGCACGTGGTGAAATGCTTTCCTCTCTGAGCAAGACAAAATAGGAACCTGTGAATTCCTCCCGAGGCTCCTTCCTAATGCAGCATCGCTAAATGTTACCCTCTGTTGAGAGCTGTGTCTGAGTGTCACTGTCAAGCCCTAAGGAAAAAAGAAGAAACAAGAATTATCAGCCTTTGTGCTTCCAGACTTTATGTTAATTGCCTGATTTAATGCAACACAAGTTATGAATTTCATCTGGAAACAGTTCTGCAGTCCTCAGACTGTGTCTTAGATTTCTATTCCTTTTCTAAAATGAAGTATCATCCATAACTTTGAATATTTTTGGTTTGTCAGTTTGTTGTAGATCAAACAAAATAAGGTTTAAATGCAGGATTTTTAATATATGTGTCTTCTTATGCCTTATTAATGCAATCAACCAGCTTAGAAAAACTATGTCAGAGAGAACAAACTTGCAGAGTGTATTCTTTCATTCTCTTCTCCTTCAGAAAGTATAGGTTATGATTATGAAGATTAATTGTTTGCTTTGGAAACTGGAGTGATCTATTTTTATGCAGGTGAGGTAAAATATGGACAACTGTTTATGCCTTTTTTGTCCTCCAGGACCTAATTCTGTCAGGCTCAGAGCAATATTGCTCCACAAAGCCTGAGCCTGGCGTAGGCAGAGCCCAGGACATCAAGGAGCAAAGCCAAGTAAGAGTGTGGGTCCAGGAAGGAGCTTTGGCTGGTCTGTAGGTTCATGGCACATTGTGTGGTGGACACACGACCTTCCCAAACCTTGTTCCTGTCCTTCACGCAGGCAGGAGGGTTGCAAGGAAAGCAGACAAATCTCACAAGTGGCACAAAGTCATTCATGCTTTGGGGTGATACCTGGAGGGGAGGAGAGGGAATGTGTCTCCAGCTCTACACTGGTTCTCTTCTCTCCAGCTGCCTTTTTGTAACATGAGCCAGAACAACCTTATGATGAATAATAAATAAGCACCTGATTTCCTCATTATTCTATTGGTTGTTTTTAACCTTTGCACAGAAGGTATTGAGGCTTGACTAAGCATTTTCATAACTGAGTGTGCTGAGGACTTTCAGGATGGAGCACACACTGAAATATTTCCTCTCTCTGGTTGCATTGCTGCATGACATGGTTCTGCACCAGCACGGAGGCTGAAGATGTGGTTGATGGACTGACAAGTAAGAGTAAGAAATGAAAATGCTGCTTCAATTAATCTGCATACTTCTACAACCAGTCCTTGCTGGAGTGGTATTTCATATGTGTGCTAACCCAAACCTATGTTATAAGTGCAGAAGAAATAAGGACCAAATTTACTGCTTTTGCCAGGTAGCAGCTTAAAGCACACACACCCTATAACTATTTATTAATTGGATTTTACATGCTGAATACCTAAGCCTTGTTTGCAGCAGGAGGTGTGAGGATTTGCAATTTGCGAAACTTGTAGGCGGTGATTAGTTTGTTAAATACTGCTCAAAACTGACCTGGCTTATTTCTCAGCTGTGTGAGAGATCTTTAGGCAAATATCCTAATACATTTGCCATGTGAACAGTTTGCAGGTCAGTGACTGTGCATTCAGAAGTGTTTTACTCAGCGATAAAATCTTCATCACGGTTTCATTACCATAAACATGTGGTGACAAAAGTACTTCAGAGCTTTGCATCACATGTCGGCTTTATATTAATTCTTAATTACAATTCTCCTGGGGTTACCCACAATGACTCAGGGTCTTGCACTAATTGAATAGGAGGAAAAAATAAAATTAATAGACTGCAAAGGTCAGTATGTGGCTTCTGACTCATATAATAATTTATTGTAAATGCATGAGAGGCTGTACAAGACTACTACCTGCGTAGTCAGATGGCAGCCTATAAAGATCTGGCACCTGGAGTCTACTGCCTGTTTTCATTTAAAAGAAAACACCCCTGTTAGTGCTTTGGGCATTCATGATATCCTTAATTCCTCCTACTTTACTCCTACGACATATTGCACCTTTTCTGATTTTTGGTCTTTGTATTTCTGGTCTTAAGAAAATATATGTTGTGTTTGACCAAAGGTCCTTCTAACACTGCTCTGTTCCCAGTAGTGAATACTTAAATTAGAAGAAACTGGGCAATAATGGTGTGTTTTTCCTCAGCAATCTGTCCTGACTTCCATTTCAACTGTGCTAGAGGCTACTGGAAGTGCTATGTCTCTGGCAATGCTTGTAACATGGATGTTGTTGGACTAGCCTGGATTGCAAGGGTCTGACCTCTGTGGCATACAATAATCCTTCCAGCCCTTGAGTCCCATCACCACGGGCTTGCTGCAGGATGGATAAGGCTTGCTATAAGTACACTGTAGAGTGTACTTACTATTATGCACTGTAGAGTGCGTAATAGCAGAGAAATCCACACAAGAGAGAGAGACATTCTAAAATGCCCCAGCAGTGGGAAATGCATCTCTTGTTCTTTTGGATTTTTTTCAGACCACAGTGATCAAGTTACAAGACAAATCTCTAGAAAACTAGATTCAGACATTAAAAAAATCCTTTTTTTTCTGACTGGTCAGTACCCAACAATATTTCAAGAGCTGCTCTTGAAAACTCTAAGAAAAAGAAAGAAATTAATTTCAAAATGTGATAGGGAGGCTGTCTGGATTGGCAAAAGCAAGATCTGAACTTGGTACATTTCCTAGGTCTCTACTGAAATAATATACTAATGCCAGCTGTGTCAGTGACTATTTGTCCACTGGAATGAAACCAGTCATTAGATACTAATGCCTTCTAGTCACTAATGACCTGCTCAAGATCTGAACCAATGATTTACAGGTTAATGATCTTGAATCCTATTACCAACGTGCATGAGACTAATTGAGAATTGTGGAGCAAGGGGAACGGAGCTACTTGGTAACATGCGTTAAAACAGTAAGAAACATTTTTCTTACATATGAATTGCCTTTGAAATGTTCAGAAGTGATTGTACAAACTTAGGGTCCTGATTCTACCCTTGGTCTCCTGAGTACCAAGAGAATTATTTTTTTCCAAGCAGCCAAAAGTATCATCTAGGGTCAATAAATGAATAGAACCATGATCAACTAAGCCGTGCTTGTTTTAAATCCCTAACCATACATTTTGAAAGTTGCTTTTGAACACCCATGGTGGCTGTGCAACCAATAATTCCAGTGTGACTTGTGTTCTACGAAATTCCACCTGTTGGTACAAAATTTTGGCTCATGTCTCTGATTTAACCCCTATTGAGCAGTGTGAGCCGTTGCTTGAATGAAAATTGTGCTATTGAGGTGATAGATAGAGCAATATATCACAAACTCATTCCACTGTACCTATATGGTTTTGCTTGTTCTTACGATGAATGGTTTCCATATCCTGGGTCTCCAGTTCCTATATCTGAAAGCTATGAAAGATGGCTTTTGAGTAAGAATAGGCTCTTACTCTACATGTTAAGGTGAGACCCCTGCTGCTGCTAGGACATTCTTAGGTGCAGAATTTTTTTAATCATATCTATCACTATACAGAGTGTGAATGAAACTACGCATGTGTACAGACAACAGAATTAGTGGCAAAGTAGTATTTAAAATGGTGGTGTATNAAACCTTAAACCACAACAACACTGTAAGTCAAAAGACTGAGAAAAGCAAGACAATATAGAAGAGGGATGTAAAAAGTAAGGACATGTGTTGGAATCAGTGATGATTACTCCAAGATCAGACCTCATCACAGATACGGAGCCTTGCCGCTGCAAAACAACTCAGGCTGGACATGAGACTTCTTTGGCAAGAGAGACTGTGAAGGCTTCAAAGCTCATGCATCTCATCACCACTCAGAATAAACCCAGAAGACTGAATGAGAACTTGTTAGCTGATGTCCCTTCACTGTGGATGTCACCATAAGTCATCCTGGACAAGACAGACACACATGTTTTGATACTTATAACCACAGAGGAATGAGAGAATTTTGAGAGAATGGGTGTGAAGGAGGGAAATCTGTTTCTTTGAAACAGTCTGTATGGCTTTGCCTTGGGTTTTGCTGCTTTGTCTGCTATATAGGAACCCTGCTGGGGTACCTGAGTCTCTTACGGTCCTTGCTATAGCTGCCTCTCAAACCCCATGTTGTTATCCCAGTCCTGGAGGCACCTGGTGATTTGCTGGAATTTATAAAAGGAGTCTGCAGCAGAGCACAAAACTCTGGCACAGGCCTAGCCAGTGGGTTGTCCTCTAAAATGCTGTGAAATAGTTTTGGGTTGGAAGGAAGTGGGATAATAAATGGCAAGGAGATTATGATCTACTATTAGGGAAGTTACGTGGTAAAGTTAACTAATTTCAAATGCATGCTAATTCTGTAGTGCTGCCAGTTGTGGAATGGCCTTGGCAGGGTGTTAGACTAGCTTAATTCTTGTCTCCACACACCACTTTGACCAAACTTTGGATGCTTTGTATAGACAAGAAATAAAGCTTTAGAAATAAAGTGTATATACGGCTTTTTTATTTTGTACAAATGCAGACCTAACATTATGAAAGGGACTGCTAAATTATGGTACTGAAGTTTTATGAGATGTAATTATAGGTCCAAAGATATTTTGTGTGGAAAGAAAAAGCTTACTGTACACTATTAAAGTGTTTTATGTCCAGAGATGACTGACACAATGCATTATGGGTCTAGAATAAGCATAATTGTCCAGGAGGAAATAATTGAAAATAATCCTTTACATGTCAAAATAAAGCTATACATCATACGAGACTGTCAGCAGTTATTACATATCTTTGGTTATACAGACAGACTTCCTTGGGGGCTCATAATTTATGCTTCTAGGTAAACAAAAATGCCGTTAGTTATTTAGGACTTCTGTTTCAGCATGTCCATGTGGGCACCACTGGACCAATTGAGTTTCAAGTGGCCACACATTTTGCCATTACTCTTCCGGAGTAACTGGACCATGAAGAGCTGGGACATCCCCAAGTCTCCTGTTCTGCTTGCCCCAGGTTGCTCCCAGTGTCTCAGCAGGGCTGCAGGTGGGGTAGGAGCACGGCAAAGTTGTGCTAGTGCCTATGGCAGCATGAGCACGTGTGCGTTGTCTGCAGCCCCAGCAGAGCTGGTGTGCACAGCTTCCCTTCCATGCAAGGACCACGAGCAACTGCTCTGTGGGATGGGAAAAATACTTTTCAAACGTGAGAAGTAACAACTCTGGCTTTAGGCCCACTCACACCTTGGCATGGAGGGGTAGGGTTGTGTCTTCAGTGAGAATTTTTAATTAATGTTGTCTCTTAACTGAAAAGAAATCCATAAATGTGCGACTATCTTGATCTTTTTGAAAGCTGAGAGTCTTTGAATGAGAATAATCATGCGTTTTTCATATGGGTTATGTTAATTGCTCGATGGTAATTAGCAAAGTTTGTTTTGTTTGTGAATAACAATAGCAAGGTACCACACAGGAACACCATGAGAATTAATTAACATTCGGTAACCAATTTGATATTCCTTGGATAAAAGCTCTGTACAAGCTTATTACTCGTGCTGTTCAGGAGAGGCTGTGGTACCTTCAGCCACAAGCAGCAGTGACTTATTTTGCAAGAAAGCCCAATAGAGCTCATTGAACTTCCTTCAGCAGCAGAGACATACAGTAATCACAAGCTAGCCCTCCCTTCTCCTATGTTACTAGGGATTAATACATATGTAGTACCATGGCAGTGAAGAAAAATCATGTTCATTTTGTCCGTAAGTGTGTGGCCATATACTTAAAATACAAAATAGTATAAAATTAATGGAAACTATAATCCATATCTGTATATGAATGCTGCTGTAAAAAGTGTGTTCTGCTTTAAACTGCAGATCATATATGAACTAAGTAAGATGAATACTGCTGAGCTGTATGGCAGACAGAGAGTTTTGCAGCCATAACAATAATTTTTTTTCAGTGAGGATCATGTCTTGGCAGGCTGGAGAAGGAAAAGGAGAAGAAGGAAGCCAGCAGTGGAAGAGGGTGTAACTTGCCAGAAATGCTTTGTAAGAACTGGTTCAGTATCTGCTGGTGATTTTGATAGCTGGTTCTGCTAAATGATGTAGAATTACTTGCCTTTCTGTGTATATATATGTTTACTTAATACACGCAGGAGATGTAGTTTGCAAAAGGACTGTGCTTTATATCATACCAAAAGGAGGGATGTCTGTGCTTACTTGAGGGTCCAGGAAGTGATGACAGGATTTTTGAGAAAATCTGGATGAAGGGAATAATAGTGAAAGTGTAAGGGTGACTCTTGAAGTGCTTTACAAGAAATGATTGGATCAGGCAGGGAAGTATGTGGCATGTATTTAACAGCATGAGGAGCACTCAAAGAGCAAGAGTAGTAATGATGAGAACCAGAGAATAAAAGTTCCCTGGAAAGAGCTACCTGACTGGACACATGCTACCCAATTATGGGTTTGGAAATCTTCTGGGAACAATTTTTCGTGTATTTGTTTTGATGAAGTGGACAGAATTATTAATATAGCAGGAATCAAAATAAGAAGGGATATAGCAGAAAGCTGTCCCCAAAAGTTATAATTCATAATCTTAAGGGAAAGAAGAGAAAGAATCAGCCCACCAATCAACTTTTCAGATGTGGAGAAAAGAGAATGTGTAACAAGAAACTTGTGACTACATTAGAACTTCCTAAAGATCCAGGAGTCAAAGAATGATACAAAAATTTGTAACAAAATTTCTGATATAAATATTGCACTGTTTATGGTCAAAATAAGATAACAGTGTGAAACAGATAGCAAGGAATACAAAGATACAGATAGCAAGGAATATTAAAAAAAATCTCTATTAGAACAACAATCTGACAGAAGCTTCAAGCATTTTGGAAGATGGGCTTAAAACTGAAATTAATCTTATATATGATTTAAATAATCTTATATATGATTTAGAACATATATAGATCATTTAAAATCAGAGAAGTAGAATTTAATAAAGACCAGTCCAAAGACTGTATTTTAAGATAGAAAAATTCAGTACAGAGTGGAGGAAAGTGGCTGCTCCACAATGCTGTGCAAAAAGATCTGGTGGTGGTGTTGGATCATAGATTGAAGATGGGTCAACAATTTAATTTTGGCATAAAATGTACTAATATGTCTCCTGAATACATTGACAGCCATGTCCTAGGTGAGATATGATGTTAAGTGATTTCTTTTACTTCATATTTACAAAATCTATGTTGGCATACTGTTTTGGATGTCACATTTTAAGAAAAATGCAGAATAACTTGAAAGATGCCCAACAGAGAGAAATGTGACCTATGAGAAAAAGCTGAAGGAATCATCTTGTCTAGGAAAGAGAAGGAAAAATGAGGAACAGGACTGAAGTCTTCAACTATATTGAAAGTTTAAGGAGGCTGGTGATCAATGGTTCTCTGTGTCCATGAAGGGTAGAATGAGAAGTAATCAGCATAATTTGCAGCAAGGGAGGTTTAGGTTAGAGATTAGGAGAAACTTCCTAACTATAAAGATAGTTAAGCACTGGAACAGATTGCCTCGGGAGTCCGTGCAGTCCCAGGCACTGCCAATTTTTAAGGAAGATCTAGTCTGTCAGAGATGGTCTAAGGCTGGCTGAGCTTGTCTGAAAGCTGGAGAAGCTGATGGCCCCCTAAAATTCCTCCCTTTCTCATAGTACACTCATATATATTATGTAGATAATGTAATATAGAATAAACTCTTTCATAAAAGTTGATGTTTTTTCATCTTACTAGCCATAATGTTCAGAAGAGCCTTTTAAAACCTTACAGCTGGGGCCTTCACAGGATGGGGAATGACACTCTTGTGTCTTGAGAGTTTCATGGGTTTGGGAGATATCTCAGATGTCTGAATCTGAACAGCTCATTGCATAGTTCTGTTTCACCAAGTTGAGTCTCTTGACATTACTTTTGCAGAAATTAAAATGTAGCGAAGCACTGATGGTTCATTCATGTGACTTTCTGCCTACTAATGGGTGTTTTACTGCAGTGCTGTGCTTCCCAACAGAAGTGACTAGGAAGTGTCATGCACTTTGCTGGTAATATCTATTATTTTCCTTAAAGTAATTGCATTCAGCCTGTGGGAAGCAGGGCAATAGAGCCTCAACGAATAAAATACTCCTGCAGTCTTAACTGAGGGCTTGATTCTGTATCTACTCTTGGAAGCCAGCTGTAAAGAGAAGATTTTTCAGATGCACAGAAAGGAAAAGAATATGCAAGTTAGATATCTTCTCCCTAGATGAAATGGTGCAAGGAATCTAAAAAGATGAAAAGCTCTGGTATCTCTCCAACTCAGTAAATCCTTAATCAAAGATGATTTAGTCATACTGAGATTAAAAGCAGCTATATTTAGATTAAAAGCACTTTTCTTTATGGTAGTTTTAGGAACATTTGGTCACAGAATCATAGAGTAGTGGAACAATACAGGCTGGGAGGTATCTACTTTAGTCCAAGGCCCTGCATAGCATGTCCAGGACCTTGTCCAGTCAAGTTGTGAATATCTCCAAACACAGAGATTCCACAGCCTCTCTGGGCAGCCTGCTCAGATAATTGACCACCTTCATGATCAAAATGTTTTTCTGATGTCTAACTGGAATTTCCTATGTTGCAGCTCATGACTATTACCCATAGTCCTTTTGCTGTCAGCCTCAGCCTCCAATAAGTGTGTGCCTCTGTCTTCTCCACACCCTCCTATTAGGTATTTTTTTTTCAAGGCAACAAGATGCCTTCTGACCCTTCTCTTTCCCAGCCTGAATGAATCCTGTTGCCTCAAAGGACAAGAGCTCCAGCCCTTCACTGGACTCGCTTTTATTATTTCTTGCACAAATCTGGTCATAATACTTCAGATATGATCTTGTAAGTGCTGAGTAGAGGAGTCTCAATCTGCCCAGGAGGATGTTGGCCTTTTTTGCTGCAAGGGAACATTGCTGACTCATGCTATTGTCCACCAGGACCCCAAGTACTTTTCTGCAAAGTTACTTTCCAGCCAGTCCTCACTATACCTGTACAATTATTGTGTCCTAGGTGCAATTTTAGAGGCAGATGCTAGATTTGAAATGCTGTGTCCAGGAGCTCTGAGGCTTTGTTTACACTAGTAAAATAAAATGAACCTTGCCACAGGCCTAAACATTGGAACCCAGTTGTGCACACTGTTAAATTATTAGCATTACTGCTGGCATGATTCTGGCCTTGTCTATTAACACAATAATACTTGGGGGCATGGTCTGGTGTTTCTCATAGATCAGCATCAGTTCCCAGTGTCCAGCTTGTATCAGAGATTTGAGTTGTATGCACCTGATCAGTACCTCACCTGGTGGCCTCAGTAGAATCATACAATCATTTTGGTTGGAAAAGACCTTTCATATCATCAAGTTCAACTGTTAACCCAGCACTGCCAGTAGAGACACTGCTCCTTCTTTCGTATTGTTTTAGTTTAAATACACCTTGAGAGTCTGTTCTAGTTTTGGGAGAAGGCTCCTTCACACACTGGTGGATGAATTGTGTGCTTAATGAGCTTAATACACAGTCCAGTAGGATTTTGGGCTCCCTGTTGAATAGTTACATGACTTAATAGTTCTAGGCAAATGTTAATGTCACTTCATAATTGAACACTCTAAAATGTATTCGGGACATATTTGAAGATACAAATGAATGTCTTTGTGGCACTCTGAGGTTTAATTGTGCGAAACGGTGTGTGCATAGTGTCCGAGTGAGTAATTATGGGTCATTGGGATTGTGGGGTGTCACGCTTAGTAAATACTGAGTAAAAATGGAAGGAAAGCTCAAAGAAACAGTTTGGGAATGCTTAGCTCTGTTTAGGAGCATTTAGGATCATTCCAGCCTTGGTCTTTGCCCAACCTAGATAAACTAGTTGAAAATAAGCAAGGAGGAGAAGCTGTTGCCTTTGTTGCCCTTCATCTGCTGGGCATTTAGGAGCTGAAGAAAGGAGGAATAGGAGCATGCTTTGTCCTTACTCCATGTGCACAAAGAAGTTGTTTCATCTTTTTGTATGGGGCTGGTGGGTCATTGGACAGCTGAGGCTGCTGTGTCCTTGTGTGTAGGTGCTGGACACAGTGATCCTGGCTGTGCTCAATGTGGTAGGTGTAGCATGAAGTGTGTCTGGTGTTGTTGGTTGCTTCTATTTCATGCCTGTTAACCCCAGTGACTGGAAAGGTAATATACACCTGCTTGTCTGGAGTCTGTTCCCCTGCTGAGCTATTTGTATGAAAGAGTCAAGATACTTGATTACAGGCTTTTAATTTTGCCTTATAAGCACAACTGCAAGTAAAGTTACTTATTTTTAGAAATATTAGGGACAGACGTTATGCAATATGGATATTTAGTAATTACTGAGAGATGAACAGAAATAATTAATCCTCTGGCTCCTTTGCTGGCTTTCATCCAGTCAATAGAGTGGGCCTTGTAAGATGCAAACAACAGGAACCTACTGTGGCCACCCTCAGAGTGCTTCAGGATTAGTCACTCAGGAATAAATAGCTGTTTCCATACAGTCCTCTCACAGTGCCCCAGGGACATCTAGAAGGCTTTTTTTCTGACCAGTCTGACCGTTTGGAATGGCAGGAGAGACCTGCAGCTGAAGGAACATGGTGAAAGGCCCGTGTCCATCCAGTCACTGGAGTTCTCTCCAGTGTGTATTCTCAAGCAGTCTGGTGAGCCTCACTCTTGGAGCATGATTTCCACTCTGTCTTTGTTGTTTCAGTGGGTAGTAGTAGCATATATCAAACAGCGTTGCTTTTGCAGGGCTATCTAATAGGGTAACGGGGAACATGAAGTCCTGAACCTCAGCCAGCATAACCCTACAAAACAATGCAGACTGGGTGTGGACTGGATGGTGTGGACAGCTCTGTTTCTGCAACGGTTTGGGAGTGAACAGCAAATTGAACAAGAGTCAGCAACATATCCTTGCTGTGAAGAAGGGTGCAGAACCACATCTTGGGCTCCATTAATGGAAATGTAGGCAGCAGGTTGAGGACCATCATTCTTTCCCTCTATTTGGGATTTATGAGTGGCACTTGGAATACTATGTCTGTTTTTTGGCTCCGCAGTAATCTGAAATATACCCATTCACCCCCCCTGCAACTCTATTCCTCAGGTGACTCCTATTTTGCCTTCTACACATGATCTACCTCAAGTGACAGACCTAGCCACAGCTGAGGCTAGGCCAGTGCTCAAAAAGGCTTGTGATTTTTTTCAAAGTACAGGTTCCTCTGATTTTTAATGGGAAAGTTGTGCTGCAAATTTCTGTGAGCCTGTTTGACAATCACATCTGTGCTAACAAATGTTCAAGACAGTCCTTGGACAGAGACAAAGGTCTGCATGTGTAGGCTCTGCAGGCAGAGGAGATAAAGGCGCCATTATTATCTTCATTAATAATTTTGTTCAGCTCTTGATTCACCCTGGGATTATTGGAAGAGCTTCCCTGGTGTGCCTTGAGCCTTAAATTCACCAACACTTTCTGCACCACCAGGCCTCAAGTGTAAGTTATGAGAGAATAAAGCATGTAACAAACTCCTATACAAGCCATGGGTTTTGGGCTATTTAAATTACAGCTGGGAGAGGGGAAATCATGTGAAATCTTTGGGGGGTACTTGCTCAAAGAGCTGGAAAGATTCAGCACAGTTTCTCTCTCTTGGTTTTATGGCTTCTTCACTCAGATGCAACAATAAAAATGTTCTACTGGATTAGCTGTGTGTCTGAACTGTGATTTCTCTGCAGCACTTTTTCACACTCTGAAAGCCTAATGATAAGCAATCAAGAAAATGTTAATTGGGACGATTGCCCCCAGGGGACCCTAGGGTCCTGGGAAGTTGAAGGTTTTCATTAATGGTGTAGAGCTGGCTGCAAAAAAATATCATTTCTTATCCCCAGGAAATGTCTTAGAAATGTGGTAAAATATGAATTTCCAAGTAAAGGTAAAGTGTCCTGACCTTTTTACTTCATCTCCTAGAGGGTCTTTTTTAACTTATTTTTGTCTCCAGGGCTTCCTTGCCTCTTGATGGTTTCTCACAGACTTGTACTGAGTGGGGATTGGGGTTAGGAGGATAATTATGCAGCATTTCAGTGCCTACCCATCAGTTCAAGCACACTGGAGAGGAGCCAGTAATCAGGTTCCTTCTTTGCAGACCTCCAGCCACAGCACAGTCTGTGAGCTCAGGGACCAGAGGTAGCTCCTCCTTTTACCACTTGGTCATTCTAGCCAACCCAGCTACCCTGACCAACTAGGAGGCATGCCGTGGATTGATTTCAGGGTTTGTTTTTTTTTTCCAGTCCTCACTGAAACGAATTGAGGAGCCTATCATTTAAAGTGCCATCAGTAAGCTTGTTTCACCTCATTTAATCAACAGCATGCTTCACACATCTTGGAGTTAGTGCCTTGACTTCCTCGCCTGTCAGACTTCGGCCAGATGGGGCTTTATCTAGATGAACATCTACACCTCTGCCAAGTGGGTGGCTGTCTGCTCTGGGGACATTTTATAGCAATGACTACAGGAGCTGCAAAGGTCTGGAAAACAGGGCCATAGTATGTGTCTGAGTCAGCAGTAGTTGCTTCTTTTCTTCTGTCCTGCACATTTGTAAGATTAATATGGATTTCCTTAGAGATGGGGCAGTCATTTGCTATCAGTAAAAGTTAATGTACCAGGGGAATTTATAGGAAAAATGCATTTAGTTAAGAGTTCATGGCTGTTGAATCCACCCACCCATCACTCAATGTAAGTGAATTCTGGTAACAGAGGTTTCATTATTGCCATGGCTTTGACAGATGATGATGTTTGTCTCAGTAAATGCTTGCTTTCTGAGTGCCTCCTTACCATTAGGAGAGGATTCAGCTGCAGAAAGGGAAGGGATTTTTTACCCTCCCTTTGTTGGCTGATGCTGTGGAGCCAGTGACCCTGAAGTGACCTCAGTGATGAGGAGTCACTGGAAATGGGAGCAGAGTGGCTCTCCTGCATCAAGCCCGGGAGGTACACTCTCAGGGGTGTCTCTTTGGCCTGCAACAAGCCACGCTCTCTGTCAACTGCACACTGAGGACCACTAATAACCTTTTGCTACATTAAACATTATTATTTTCTGTATTTGGTTGGCAGGTTTTATGAGTCTTCCAGGGAGCTCAGATACACTGCAGCAGCTTCCTGCAACACAAAGTGTGAGCCTGCTCCATTACTGAGTGGTTTGTGCTCTTCCAGCGGACGTGCCTTGTGAAAATAGGGCTCATTTGGCTAAAGCTCTCGGCTAACAGGATAAACATCCCTCAGGCTGTGCTATGTGTTGCTGAGTGTTGTTCCATGTTCCACCTCTCCTCTGGTGTGGGATGGACTCATGTCTGAAAATCAGTGCGAAGCTGAACCCCTGCAGGGTTTGATTTGCCGCTTACTGATATGTTGTGTTCTTCAGCAGTAGCTTGCCTGCAGGTTTTTAACAGTAAATACTGCTACTGCAGTAGAAGTGCCCAGCTGAAGATTAGCAAACCAACACTTCACTGGGGTCACCCGAGAGAGGTGAGGCAGGGATGAGAGCTCCTGTCTAGACTTCAAAAGCTCTTCTGTGATCCCTGGGCCACTGTGTCTCTGAGCTGCAAAGGAATCAGCCCTTTTATCTTTTAACACAATTCTTCATGAGGACTGCATTTCTAATTCCTTATTTCCCTCCTGTAACAAGCCTTGGTATCCTGATGAGATGCTCTTGCTTGGACTCCAGCAGCTGCCACCACTGAGCACTTCTGCATCATCCTGTGTTCCCCTTGTTGTCTTGTGTTGCTCTCCTGGCCTGAACATGAAAAGCGTAACAGGAAAAATAAATATGAACTTATGTGTTATTCATTCTTTAAATAAGTTACAGTAAAAGAAGCATAAATCAGGAAATACATTTATATTTTAGAATTTTCACATATACCTTTCTGTAGCCTTCTTGGCATAGATATACCAATCAAATATAAGAAAAACATAACCCTGAAAGTGGGTGAGCATCCCTCAGGAAAATTTTGGATCCTGTTTGAAACACTAAAAAAAGTAAAGTTCCTACCCTGTTGTAGAGGGCATTAACCAAGAGATGTGATTTATTTTTGCATTTGTATGTAATTATCATGGGGTCACAGCCAGTAAGACAATTAATTCCTCCGCTTATTATCTGTGCTGAGGGTCAGGCAGGGTGGCTTTTGCTATCATCAAAGTGCAGATCTACATCAAGATCCAGGTCAGCGACTTGCCTATTGAGTGTTCCCATCTTGTTTTGCTGGGAGTGCACCTCAGGAAAGTCAGACAAGGGGGTAACACGTGCCTCTGGGCTCCTTGTAAAGACACTGGAGTATTTTCTGAGTCACCCCACACCTGAATGCCTTCACAGATAACTATGCTGCACAGTATAGATTCAGGAGACATAATCTGGGTGAAGGGTCTGCACCAGAGTCTGGTTCTTTGCTGCACTGCTGAGGAAATGTTTTCACAAATGTTTTGTACATGTCTTTTGTATTCAAGGATCTAAAAAAAGATTTTCAAGGATGAGCTTAGAAAAAGCAGGGTTAAAAAAAACAGCGAAGCTGTACTTTCTGTTAGAGAATTTCCTTCTCCTTCCTGACAGTTTTGTCCCTCCAGCCTGCCTCCTTCCCACTACTCTTCCTTTTCATCTTCCTACTACAGTGTCCATTGGCCTCTGACACTGCTGGTTTGCGCTGCCTGAGGAGCTGACCTGTACTGCATAGTTCAGGGGAGCTCACCAGCTGGACTCATGTATTGGCTTGATCAAGGACGTAAGACTGGGTAACCTCACACTGTGCTGGAGTAGTCTTTAATCTGAGAGGCTCCTGAGGCTTGCTCACGGATCTCCAAGGAATTTAAGGATGCTCGGCTGAGCTGCAGTGTGTCTGTTTGCTGCAGGTGCCTTATTCCCTCTACTTGCATTTTCAGAAAACATCCTCTGTGACTCAGAAACACTTTGTAGAGGAGGCTGCAGCCACGACATTGTGCAATCTCAGCACGCTACTGCATGCACCTGAGCTGTACACATGTCTGAGGATATCACGTTGGTGCAGGGCTGTGTGTACAGTGGAGCATCATCAGGGAGAATCTTCAAAGTTTTGTCTCTTCCTAAACTACAGTTTTTATTGCTTTGTTTAAACTTCACTGCTATTTTTTTTTTAACAATACTCTGACACATATATTAGTGGGGTTGTGCTGTATCAGAGCTGCAAAACAGCCTGCAATTCCCCAGATTCCTCTGTAGTTTTTTATGCTGGTGCATCTGTAAAAGAACTCCAGTCCTTCCGAGTTTGCCCCATGAGAACAGAGTAACACCTTTCCTCTGGAAATATTGTAATAAAATAAAGGGAATACAACACTCCCATTATGGAGATCCCATGGATGGCCTTTATTATTTATCAACAGGAAAAGGTGTTCTTGTAATATCTGTTGGAACTGTACACAGGGGAGGCTACTTGGTGGAGCACATTAATAAGAAGTCAGAAACCTGAAAGATATGTCTTTTTCCAGATTCACAATTGTGCATTAATTTATTTTTGTAGCTTTTTCTCAATAGTCCAGTGGCTTCTGTCAGGAAGCAATTTCATTAAAGCTTTGATCATCGTGGCAATATAAAGCCAACTTTCTGCAAAGGCTTCATTGCCCTAAAGAGTGTGTAATTGGCCAAATGTCTTCAAAAGTTTTGCTTGGTTTCTCCAGAGCACAAGTAAAAATTAATTACCCCAGCAGTAGCTGCAGTGCCATCATATAAGGGTGTCAAAACTAGTCTTTCCAAATGGCATATTCTAACAGAGCAATAGATATGAGACTTGCCATAAATGTGATTTGTGAACATCATTAATGAAGTACTAGACCTAATTGAGTTCTTCTGGCTTTATGACAGCATAAAAAAAGTTCTGCACAACCAATGATATTTCTTTTAAACTTCTCCAGCTTAATCCCAAATGCTGCAGAGCTCTCTTAAGACCAAGCTTTCACCAATATTTACTTGGGAAAAAAGAAACTGACTGTTAGGCAACATTTCCAGTTCTTTAGAAATAATAAGGATTTAAAAGCAGTTCTTCCATTGCAAAATGAAATGAAGATGCTTTGCAATTATCCCTGAAAACCCAAGCACATTAGAGATCAGCTGAGGGTGCTTGCTAGACTGATCATTTCAGAACTCAGTAACAGATGAACAGAGTCAAGCTCAAGTCCCTGTTGTGATTTGGTTCAGGGATTTACACTTGTCTTTTGCATTTCAGGGAGAAGCAATAATTTTTCCTATGTGATTATACATTCTTGATCTGAAACCGTAGCCGTTATGTTTTTGTCAATAATGATCATTCTAGAAAGATATTTTATTTTCCAACCATCTCTTGTTCAGACGCACTGAGGTCTGTGACAACAAATGTCACCATTCATACTGGTATTTGCAGTAACATATGATAGTAGTTTATATTGTTGCTATAAGTATAAAGCACCCCAGATCCAGCTTTGACTAGCATTTTTCCAGGATATTTTGCTACTCTATTTTATATGAGGCTGTGGTCATAGTCCTATAGCAGACACTACGAAAGAAAAAAAAATGAATTGCAGTCTAGTGAAACTGATTATTTTTGCATTTACCTTTACTCCTGTAAAAAAAAAAAAAAGGGAAGTTTATTTGTTAAACCATATGTTATGGCTATTATTTGCACCACAGTAGACAGGTTAACTTTTCACATGGTGTTATTTTAAGTGAACAATAAGCTGAATGGTAAATTTTGGATGGAATGAAACAGTTGACAGTATTTGCTTGAAAAATTTGAAGATTAAGATTTTACAAATTAAACCTTAATTTATGAAGGAAGTTGCAGAAATCTCAAATGTGGTAAATGTCCCCAACTACCACTGACTTGATGAACATTAAAGGAGGACCTTTGAGTTGATCACAAGTGATAAATTGAGTTGACTTAATTAATGTAATCCTCTGTAGATCAGTCTTGCTCCATTTTTGTTGGCAATCTTTGGCAGAGAAAGAAGAGACTTTCTGTGGGTCTGTGGGGTCAGCTATCCTGGGGTCTGCTTTGGGCTTCTTCTGATGGGCACTCCAGTGTGGCCCTCACCACCACATCTGGGTGCTCACAGAAATGTTTGAATAGATTTGACTTCCCTGCCCTTCTTCCTCCCTTCCTGCTTTCCTCCTTCAGACCCACAATGGTGTCAGAGTTTACCAGATCTGTTGTACTTTATTTTGTGAAGTTTGATAAATACACAGTTAGCTGAACAAATGGTTGGAGATTCAAAGGTGAGGAATTTCCAAACATTCAGAATCTGCAATTTACTGATTTGACTGAAACTCACAGTGATTCTGTTAATATTAATCACAAGTCTTTTGCTTTACTTAATTGCCTCGAATAGTGCATTTAGAGATATTATGAGGAAGCCAACAACAATTATAGGGTGGGTTCTGGGATGTGTTCTGAATTGTGAGCACCCTCCTTCAAAGCGGAGGTGGCCGTAGGCTACTGGCAGAGACAGTTGCTGCTTGTGGGGACTGGTGTCACCAGTCACCACATCATAGAAATTTGTAGCAGGATGAGGAATATGAGAATCAATGGAGTAACTTCCAAACTACTCATAAGCAGCAAGCATTACGAGAAAGTATTCTCCAAGTCCCCCAGATTTTTGAGGTTCAGCTACTTATTCCAGGACTAATCCCTGAATCTAATTTGGGGGACATTTTCCCTTAATGAACTTTGACTTTAGCTGTTCAGCATCTCTGGCTATGTTTCTATCAGCAATATAGTGTGGAGCAATAGGGGTGGAACTGTGAAGCTGTTGCAGAGCTCCTTATGTCCACATTGTACACATTTTGAAGGTTTTATGTTATGGTGAGTCAAATGCTCACCTGTAGTTAGTATGCAGGAGGTGCAGCTCCCTGCTTGACTTCACTGGCAAGGAATCCATCTGCTTTGCCATGCAAGCTGAAGGTGATTGCTTCAAACTTGAACTTCTGATCTGGACTAAAACTCTAAATAGATGCAACCTTTGAAATTGTTTAGAATGCTCTTAAAATTTCCTGAGGATAGTTTATGCTCTTGTACTCCTGCAGTCAGGAGATGAATTTAGTTGCAGCTGTGAACTTATATTTAACATTTTGAAATCCTTTGTTATTTTGTTGGCATGATGCAGCAGTTTGTCTGTTGGTTGCCCCCCTGTCATACAGCATGATTTGTGATGTGAACTTTCTTTCGTCTTTCTAATAATCTGCAGCTTGAGTATTCCAAAAGCATTATTTATACAGCACTCTTGAACTGAACTATGCCGTGCTGTTTCCATGGAAACCTCTGACAACAGATTACTGTTGGGCTTGACAGATACACAATACCTCATTTTCCCTATGTCAGTCATCAGAACAGCCCTGCTATGTCAGACCAAAGGTCTATCTGTCTGGTATCTTGTTTCTAACCATGGCAAATGACAAATGACTAGGAAAAAATGTTAGAACAAGGCAAGAATATATCAATACTGGTACAAGTCTGAACTTTCATCATTTTGGATCTTGGGGAGTAAAATCTTTAATTCAAAGGCCTTTAATAGATTCCCCCCCACACACTTTTTGGACCTGTGTAATAAACCAGAATGGGATCATAGCATTATTTAGTTTATAAGAGACTTCAGGAGGTCTCTAGTCTGACCCCCTGTGCAAAGCGGAGTCAGCTATGATATCAGACTAGGATGCTCAGGTCTTTATTCAGTAAGGTCTTCACAGCCTTCAAGGATAGAAATCACACATCCTTTCCAAACAACTATTTTTTACCCACCTAGATGATTATGTGTAAGAAGTAAAGTAAACTTGCTGGGTAAAAAGTCTAATGAATAAGAGCAGAGTCAGTACCTTGTGGAAATTATCAGTACCTGCCTTGGAGAAGACAGTTTTGGGTTTCTATTTATAAGTCCATTGAAGATATTTGATGCAGAAAAATAGTGTTAATAAAGTATGCAGTTCTGTACTTAGTAACCCATATTTGGCTGAAAAATCCAAGGAGGATGCTTGGAAAGTATCTGAAAACCCAGCCTGTTTCTCCGTGCAATATGGAGGGAGGATGACAGGTGGATGGGTTGGAAGGTTGTGGAGTTTGAAAGTAACACCAGAAGATCAGTTCATGACCTGCAAGCTGGCACATACAGTGATGTATCTGTGGAAAATCTCCTTGAATAAAGCCACTTTATGTTTTGGAAACCTGGGAAGGAGCCACCTGATCAGGTGTAAATGCCTACATATGAAGTTGTCTCCTCTTCCCTTATGGTCAGCAGAGAGAAATAGTTGCTTTTAAGCCTCAATTCATGTCAGTCCTAAGCAGCTCTCTAAAACAGAGAAGATGAGTCATATCCTGAAAATGTCTGTTGCTTTTCATTGACTACAGCAGGATAATAGGGTGGCTACCTCAGATGACACTTTCAAACTGTGCATATCTAATAGAGTCATCTCCTATTGCTTAGTATAAAAACTATATCTGATGGATGGGAGAAGTGTGCAACTTCTACCTTTACAACTTATTTTCTTTGTCTCTATTTTTAACAACAAATGGGAGTTTTTTATTGTTGTCTTCTCTGTGCTAGATTTTATCATTTGAAAGTCATCTATCTGAAATCTATTCCACTTTACATAGTAGATTCAAAGAATTTGTAGAAGGTAGTTTTTCAGGTGGACTGTTGAAGATGGGGGAAATCCCCATCTACATTCTTTCAGAAAAAAAGAACAATTCTGTGGTTTTTGGTGTGGAAACATACAGGAGAACACTGAAGTGGCTGCTTGTGGGAAATGAAGAAGCCATTCAGTCAGCATTTTTTTTCTGGGTTACACTGGGGATTTGTTGCAACTCTATCTTTTGCCATAGCTGTTGCTTTGTTCCCTGGATGCAAAATGTGCACAGTGTAAGGTGAGCTTACAGGGTTTTGTGATTGCTCAGTACTGAGTGAACCACATGACACTCCACTTCTTCTAGGCTTAGTTTGAGTTGGTTCTGTGTAACTCCAAGAGCTCTGCAGTCCAGCCCAGATCCTGCAGCCAGGGTGAAAGAGGAAAGAAAAGATGGTGAAATTTTTTTTTTCCTTCTCACAAGGAACAGCATGACAGTGAAAGCTCTTATTTTTGCACACCTGGCAGCCTTGCTGGGTGTTTTATTCTTAGACCTTTACCTTTAGCTGAATGCCATCTCCTTTTCTGGTTTCTTCATGCCCTTTAGGACTTCTAAAGGTTGCTTGCGCTGGGTGAATAGGAGTGCATCCAGTATATTCTTGTTCTCTGCTTATCAAGCTAGTGTGCATATCAATATTAGAAGCCTAATTTTTTTTCCCTTTTCTGGTGGTGGACATGAATTATTGAATTTATCTTGTACCTGCCTAGACTAGAAGGATTTTCTGAGGAAAGTAATGCACACATTTGGTTTTACTTTCTTGACTTCAGCTAAGATCAAAGATAACATTCATATTCTTTATCCTTCCTGGCTGTGTTATTCATAGGTGTCAAAAACCTTCTGTATGGAATCTTTAATTAAGCTTATTTTGACACCGCTTCTTGGGTTTCTTTCATTATTTTCTCAGTGTTGAAAATTGAGTTGATTTTTTTCTTCCTGCTTTCACAGAAAAAGGGCTCTGAAACTCTTTGTTTAATGAATTAGGAGTCGGGAGATATTAACTATACCAGTATTTAATATTATCAGCATATGCAGCACCATTGGAGTACAATCATCACAATAAGAGACCTTCATTTCAAACATGATTACAGATGGCTGGATCACTCCCAGATCATAAAAGTATTTACTAGATAGCTTTTCCTTGTGATCAACAGAGTAGTTGATGAATACAGTGGAACATGGCTTTGTTACAATCTTTGAAAAATGCTAAATGTTAGCAGTATAAATATTTTATTATTCATTTGTTTTCTAGTTTTATGCTACTTGCTTTTTATCTGTTACAGAGAATAAATATTACCAAAAGCTGTGTGTGGAAATTTTGCCAATATAGTTTAGCTATCTTCTCAAGTGACTCTTTGAATAATATCCATCAAGATAACTGCTTTTTATTCCCTATATATCTGGTCCATGACAAAGATGTGATAGAATTTGGTTTTGTCTTTTCTTTCGTGCTTTTAACCAATTTTGTTCTATCATAAAAAAATCTGATAATTAATAAAGTTTTACTTGTTGTCATCCTCTTTGTTCATGCTGTGGGCATCTTTTGGAACTTGTTAACTATTACAACCATTTGTGTTTGTTTTGAGTGCTGGGGTTACAGGGGTGGCTTCTGTGAGAAGCTACTAGAAAATTCCCCTTTGTCCAGTGGAGCCAGTGTCAGCCAGCTCCAAGGTGGACTTACCACTGACCAAGGCTGAGCCCATCAGCAATGGTGGTTGTGCCTCTGGGATAACATATTTAAGAAGGGGAAAAAAGAAAACTGCATGGCAGCAACAGGGAGAGAGGACTGAGAATATGGGAGAACCAACTCTGCCAACACCAAGCTCAGTGAAGAAACAGGGGGAGAAGGTGCTTGAGGTGCTGAAGCAGATTCTCTTGCAGACTGTGGTGAAGACCATGGTAAGGCAGGTTGTCCCCCTGCAGCCCATGGAGGTTAACGGTAGAACAGACATCCACCTGCAGCCCATGGATGACCCCATGCTGGAGCAGGTGGATGAACCTGAAGGCGGCAGTGACTCCAGGAACAGCCTGCGCTGGAGCAGTTTGTGATGAACTACAGCCTGTAGGATTCATGTTGGAGAAATTCATGGAGGACTGTCTCCTGTGGGAGGGACCCGATGTTGGAGCAGGGGAAGAGTAGGAGGAGTCCTCCCCCTGAGGAGAAAGGAGTGACAGAGGTGTGTGGTGAACTGACCACAAGCCCCATCCCATTCCCAGTCCCACTGTGCCCTGGGGCAGGTGGGGGGGGAGGAGAAAATCAGGAGCAAAGCTGAGCCTGGGAAGAAAAGAAGGATTAGGGGAAGGTGCTTTTTAGATGTGGTTATATTTCTTATTGTCCTACTGATTTTGATTAACAAATTTGTATTTTTGTTATTGTTCAAATTAAATTGATATTTTTTTCCTCAATTTGAGTCTGCTTTGCCCATGACCATAATTGGTGAGTGATTCCTCTCTGTCCTTATCTTGACCCAAGAGCTTTTCTTTATATTTTCTCCACCACATCCCACTGGGGAAGATGAGTGAGTGAGTGGTTGTGTGGTGTTTTGTTACCATCTGGACCTAAACCATGACACCACTGTAACACAGGCCCCTTTCCCAGAGCTGGTCTTTGGCTGTTCTGTAGTAGGGCAAGCTCTGAGCTGAGCTCTGTGACTTTCTAACTCAGGTGTCTTTTTGAGTTGTATATTGAATTACTTCTAATGTCTGTAGTCGCAGGATGCTTTTGTCCCTTCATGTGTTCCTGTATGTGTTGGCACTTTTTGAATTCTTACTGCATTGTATAGCAGTTCTTACAGGTGTCTCTAAATGTTTGATCCAAATTTGTGTTCATGGTCTGTTCTCAGGGACTATTTTCCACCTGAATTCCTTTTCTGTTTACATATTTATTTTATACTTTCTGTTTTAAAAATATTTTTTAGTGTATGTCATTTTATATGGAGTGCATTTGTTTAGCACAAGTTCAGTTAGCCACATCTGCTGTTATTGGAAAGCTCTTGAAAGCATCAAATGCTTCACAAACGTCTGTTGTCTAAAATAAACTTCTCTTCTCTTCTCTTCTCTTCTCTTCTCTTCTCTTCTCTTCTCTTCTCTTCTCTTCTCTTCTCTTCTCTTCTCTTCTCTTCTCTTCTCTTCTCTTCTCCTCTCTTCTCTTCTCTTCTCTTCTCTTCTCTTCTCTTCTCTTCTCTTCTCTTCTCTTCTTTCTCCCTTCATACAGTTTGTGTTCTGATGCAGAAGTAAGTGGTCTTTAAAACTTCTCCAATCTTTTAAACTCTGATAGAGATTTTTAATAGCACCTTTCTTCCAATGATGTTTCCCATCCTCTTTCCAGAAACATGTGTTGTTTCATTTCTCAGTGTCAGAAAGGCGGACAGAGGTGGCTTAATTTAGTAGATACAGGTTTGCCATTTAAGCCAGGAGGTTTTTGCTTCCATTGCCCTGTGGCAGTCAATGGCCTAGTGGGCGTATGCCTGTCTTTTGCCCTGACTTTGGCTGTGATCTAGTGGATAATCTCTTCAGAGGGAGTGTTTGCTTTTGTGACTTTAGATTACTTTATCAAAGAAGATGTTTTTCTCTGGCTAGAAGCCTGAGCTAACTACTCAGCAGGTCACAGAGGCATGACAGCATCTTCACAGAGCACTCTCATGCTATCTACTGCTTCCTAATGAGACCATCATCACATCAGAGAGGCTTTCAGAGATTGTTGAGGAGTTGCAGAAGAAGGGAGACTTGAGAGGAGGGAAGGAAGGCAGAAAGGAGAGTCAGAGAATGCCTCCAGACAAGCTCTTTGAGAAATACTGATTTTCTGTAGAAGCTGGAGGGCAGAGGTTAGGATAGCTGTGATTTGTGATACTTGTCCACTCAGGGAAGATGTTCCCTAGGCCAAGAGTAGGTAACATCTATTCCGGAGAAAGCAAATCTCTAACAGGGATGTGATTTTACACAGTTCAGCTCAGGCAGCCTAGCAACTTTGCTACCAATCCGCCATCCTCCTAAAGGCATGGGCTCCAGCATAACTGGGGCAGCTCTGCCTGGTGAGGACTGGTGGTATCTTAAAGAAGGTGCTCCATGCTGAGCAGTATCACATTGCCAGGGGAAGATAATCCTTCTTGCTCTCTGGAAGAGAACATAACCTTTCTGACTGGCAGGCTCGCAGTTCAGAGTTGCAATGTGCGCAAATGCTCAAGCATGCAGCCAAATGTCCTTGGAATTTGTTAAGCTAATAGATGTTTTCTCTATAGGCTTCTAACAACTTCAAGTGATATTTAAAATATTCAAACAAAATAGCTCATCTGTTCTAAAGTAAATACATTCATATGATAATTCTTAAGGTTGTTGCTCTTCCCTTATATTTCATTATTTGGAAAAGGAATGTCTGTCTAATGCCTCATTTAAGATTCAGTGGAATCTTCCTTGCTTCAGTAATTTTCCTATTAAATTACATCTATTAACACTCGTTCCTCACCCTAAAGGAAACCAATAAAATCACCCAAACTAATGAAGTTGTTTTCAGCAGCAAGCACCTCGTTACGGGGGTACTTCTAATTACTGTTAAAATGAACTGGAACACAATGCCTCCAGAATGGGATGTCCCAGAGCTATCAACCCAAACCATAAACATCTGTGCAACTCATAACCTCTTCATTTAACCTTTGTCATAGCAATACAACCTCCACTAATTTTTAAATGCTTGTAGGCATTAAAATAAATAGATATGAAAATGTCACTGACACATAAATAGAATTCTAATTTATAAACACTACCTCCTAGTGAGGAATTTGGTTTTTGTCTTTAAAAAAACAACCAATGCCACCTGGAGTTTATCTTTCTCTTATATTGTCTAGTCTGAACTAATTTTTTCCCCTTTTGTGCTAATTGTTATATTTAGATATCATCACCCAGAAGACTGTGTTGAGGAGTGATTAGGGTATAACTTACACATCAGAATGCATGAGCTAACTAGAAAAGCAAAGCTTCAGATCAGATTTAATTAAGATAGCTTACACTCTCAGTTCAGTTTTCTGCCTAAAGCAAGGAAAAAAATGAAGAGTAACAGCTTCTTCCAGAAACATGATACTCCTGGGATAGGAATTTAGAACTCCATAAGCAGAGTAGCTTTTACTCTTGTGACTAGTCCTCCTGAAATCAGCATGACTAGTTATGTGAGTAAATGGTACTCTGCTTAAATTAATAATGCACAATCTGGCCATATAGAAATACTTGTTCTGGCACAGATTACTAATTGCCTGTGAGTCATTTAGATAATTAAAAAAGAAAAATAATGATATTCATATAAGTGATGACTTGCAGGATTTTCCTTTTTAGTTTTCGTATATGTAAAACTAGAGCTTTAATACCAAAATAAATCAAACTGGTGAATCTTCAGTTGGAGCTGCTAAAGAGCAGTGTCCGCAACTCATATTGCATTCACCTCCTTACAAGAACAAAGGTGATTTGTCAGTACCAGCAGCTTAGTCTATAAACATCATGTTGAAACTTCATGCATAACTGTAATCACCATCAATTTACTGCTCATATTACAAAGCAGCTAGAAGGTTGGTAGCAATGAAGATCCACTTCCATAAACAGCAGACAAGTAAATAATGTAAGTAACTGCACAGGACCATCTATGTTAACTTCCATTCGTAGATCATCCTTAGGCTTTAATGTTATATATATAGGGAAGCATGAGACAAAATATATTCCATCCCCATCTCCTGTTGCTGAGTGCTGAGTGCTAAGCTCTGCAATGCTAACTGAAGTAGAAGGCAGAAGAGTATTTTTATAAGCACTGGAAATACTGAAGCCCGTTGTCCTTTGGATTTGTATCTTTTGACTGATCAAGGGAAGGGAGATGTGAGAAATGAGAAGCAGTTAATCTGAACCTTTTTTCTCTAGGTTCTATCCAAGGTATGTACCCTCATGACTGTAAGCTCCTAGGCTTCCCCTTGGCTGGGGCATGAATGGGATCCTTTCTCTGCTTCTGGCCATCCATTTATTTTCATGAAATTTATAGATACCTGCTTATCTTTCAGATTGATGTCAAATTACATTAAAATCAACCTGTAGATTCTGAAGATGTCGAGAAAGTTGCATAAACACACCAACAAAACACCTATCTTCATTTCCACGGGAAAAAAATGACTAAAATACATAGGGTTTCTTTTCAGTATATTAGGTGGATAGCACAGAGTGGGAATATTTTGAGTTTAGGATTGATATAGATGTCAACAAAGTTGTATCTTTTTACATAGTCAGGTCTTCAGTGGGAAAATGTGCTACAAAGCCACAGAAGCCACAGTCAGAGGTGGTGACTTGCTATACTAGATGCTATTCAGGTAGATAGGGACAGCTCTGTTTTCATTGGATTTCTTATGACCTATAGAGACAGAAAAAAAACCCCAGACAAAATGTTGAAATAGAAAGAACAAAGCCATACTCTTAATGCAAATCTTTCTCTTGTTTATTCCCTGCCACTCTCTAAGCCTTACTATAAAACTTGACAGAAGAATATCTGTGTTCTGATAAACTGGTACATAGGGAGTAAAAAAGTGGGTTCCTAAAGTCTTGTCCCAAACCTGCAGAAAAAAAAGGTTCAGAAAGTTGTTTAGGAACCTCTTTGCATGGTCTGAAAGAAGGTACAGAAACTGTTGTGAGAGAGGCAGACAAGTGACTGGCATCATTTGTTGCATAAAGAGAACAGAGAGACAGGATAAGTGGCGAGAATAACAGTATTATCTGGCACAAATGTACCTTTGTCATGAGCAATTCAAAATCTACTCAAGGATGTTATTCTGTTGTACATCAACACAGAGTCTGAGCTGAACTGGAGGTGCTGGGGGATTTCACAGAGGTTTTATCTTTTTTTTTCCTCCCTTTTTAGGTAATATTACTGACAGGGGGGTTGGTTTCTTTTGGGTTTTTTTGAAGTTATGGCCATCATTAAAAACTAGTTTGGAGTTGATTTGCTTTGCAGTTCATGCAGGTTGCTTGAAAGCCTCTGGAGTGAAAGGAAGCAGCATGATTACACAGCAACACAGGGCTGGAGAGGACCACTGGGGTGGATGGAGATGTTCATGTCACTCTTACCTGGAAAGGCTGCAAGAAAGAAAGAGGCTTTGCAACTTTCCATCAGGTAGTCACATTCTGGATTTGTGCCACTTTCTCTTTCAGTTTAAGACATATGGGTAGCAACACTGTGTCAGATCAGATGTGAATCTTGCTGCTAATCCTGTGTTTGACAATGGTCAATAGCAATGATGGAGGAGGATAAGAAGCATGAAGCTGTACAACTACCTGTGGTTCACAAACTTCAGTGACATAAGTATCTTTAATAGTCTTTGGTGAATTTTCCTTCCATTATCTTGTCTACTGTCTTTTGAAATCCTTGTATGTCAGTAGGATCCAGGAGGTTTTACACAACAAAAAATACTCTGTTCCTAGCTGGTTTGCACCTTTTTTTTTTTTTTTTGCACTGTGTGATCCTACATTTCCTGGAGCTGGACAAAATTCTGATGATTCATGGGTCTGCATTTCCTTTATTGATCTGATGATCTTAGGGGTCTTTTCCAACCATAATGATTCTATGATTGTATGATATTGATATAAGGAACACTGTAATGATGAGAGTTTAAAGTAATTGATGTCATGACAATGACATAATCTGTCAGGAAAGACGACAGGTGTTTCCTGCAGAGCTGGGATATGTGATTTGTCATCAGAATCAAATACAGTAATCCAATTGGGATTGACCACCAAGTGGTCATTATGCTCAGAAACATGGTTAGGGGGAAGGACAAAGTTTCTTAGATTTTAGAGTTAAAGAAATCAAGGTCCTTATGGCTCCTATGTATCAGTGGACAGACCAACAGATAAAGTCTGGAAAAAATGTCACAAATCCTTTCTCCATCCTAAATGTAAGGTTATAAAGCCAAACACAGGTCCAAAAGCAAAAAAAAACCAACAAACAACTCTAAACTGAGACAAGTATGCGCAACTGGAAGCTTTCTCTGTTGTTTTTGGTCTCTTAGACCAAAGAAACCTAAGAGATGCAACTTCTCCCTACAAATCTTAACTTGCTTATATAGATCATTACAGATGCAATGCTGTCACTCATCTGAATAAATCATTTATAGATACTGATGGAATCTAGCCACAGGACATTACAACACAAGCCTCTCACTTTGTCTTTCTGAGCTATGAATGAACCCTTACCAACAAAGTCTTGGAGAAGAATCTCATTTTTCAGTCTGCTGAATTTTGCTACAGTCAACAGCAGTTTTTTGAAGATCTGATCTCTTGGTGGCTTTCTGACATGTTACCTGGGGAACTGGCTGCCTCTGTTGAAAGTGAGAAAAATATTTGATGTTGATATATTGTGGGTAGTTGAGCTTGCTGAAAATCAAAAGAATAATATACTTTTTATACTTTGATCACCTAGAGATACTATTTGGAGTAGCAAAATTGGAGTTTGAGGTGTTCTTCCTTGGAAATGATCTCTTAATTATGTTGTGATTTTAATGTTTTCTATCCTTTTGTGACCCTGAAAAATTCTAGTTCTTGTAGCATTGTTGTCAAAGCTTGTGTTTTGTTTTCTGTATCTTTATGTTGGTGCTGGGAGTACTAAAGGCCTCTTGATAAAGTTATTTTGATGTATTTCTATTGACATTTGTCAAGAGCATTAGCCTTCCTAATAGTTTATTGCCTTTATATACAATGGATTATTCCATATAGTTGATTATATTCCATACAGAAGTGTGACTTCCTGTTTCTAAATACATCATTTTCTCTTAGACAAAAACATAGGGAAAAACAAAACATCTTTTCTGTGGAATCATGGCTTGCCTTTTTTTCCCTCCAAATTTAAACTGAACTCATATAAATGAAAGTGTAACAGAAAGCTGTTAATTCTGTTGATAGCTTTGCTTTACTGCAAAAATTAATCTTCATGTGTGACTGATTTTTTCACCCACTTATTCTTCTCTGAATCATGTCCAGATGAGCTACTCTGCAATAACAACATGTTCAAATTTCTAAACATCCTAACAATCTTTAAGAGATGGTGCAATAAGTCAAAAGAACCTAATTTCCCCTAAAATTCCTGTAAAATAGAGTAATAGTGATACATCATGGTATTTATAGGGAAATATGAAAGCATATCACAGATAACTAGGAGGAAGTCACAGAAGGGCAAGAGTATTGGCCAGTTTGCTGTCATGGTGCACACGTAATTGTTATTAAGAATATTTATTTACAAAGTGTGTTGTTTTCTTGCCAGTTGGTTATATTAGCTCCTCATTGTAGACAGATTTATCTGAGATTAAAAATTGTAATCAGCAATATTATGAACTAATAAGCACATCTAATTTGGATGTTGTTAGAGCATTAAATGGAATTAGTGAATACACCATTTCATTTCATTTCATTTCAGTAAGGTTATTATCACCTACATATTCCTTCCATGAAATGAGACCATAACTACTTCAGTGGCTATAATGAGATATTTCTCTGGTTCTGTTTTTAGGCCAGCTATCACTATTAGATAATGTTCAGCATTAGGAAGGGAAAGTGGTCTGTTAGAGGGAGGCTTTTTCCTCCGGTGGTACAGGAAACCTCGAATGATCTTTTGTGCCTTGATCTGAAAGCACAAGGAGCATGCACCAAGATCTATATGTTGCAGCAAATAATTTTCATGATTATCCTGCTGGCACCTCATGCCAGGGGAAACATGGGGAACAAGCCTTCCATTTTACAAAACTTACATGCTGCGTATGACTCAGATTCACGATGGATATGCTCCCCCACCTCCCAGTTTTTGAACAACTTCTAATCAGGGCCACAGAGCGCTGCAGCATTTATCAGATGGCTTCCCTTCTTCAGGTCTTCATTCACAAATTTGCTTCTGTGCCACGATGCCCAAGACAGCACTAATGAGTTCACTGAAGTGCTGGAAGCAGGATAGCTGCGTTTTTGTGGCGCTCTGCCCAGGTTATTCAGCCCTGCTTCTCAGCAGTGCTAATTAGGCGAAGCAGAGATCTCCATGGTGGTGAGTATATTTGTTCTGATGCGCAGTTATTTCAGGCAGCTCCACATGGTACTGCGTTGCTCTGGTAGACCTGCCCTCGGCATCAAGGACATAAACTGTGCAATAACTCTGTAGGCTTCCACCTCTCTCTTCCTCCAGTAAATGCAGTGTAATTTTTTGTCATATATTCTCTTAGTGATACTTCTTAGAGACAGACCTATTGCTTGAATGAAATACTGCCCTTTGATATGAGAGAATATACTCTCATTGACTCAAATGGGATAAAATCCTGACTCCAGGGGAGCAGTGTGAAGTAGACAAACTTGTCTGAAAAACTGTAAATTAAACAACTACCTAAAAAAGTGAGCATTGGATAGTAGCCTGTTGGGTGTTATTGGCTTTTGTCACTAGCCACCAGAGGCAAGGAAGCTTTGCTGGCAAGTGTAAGGAGCTCGTTTTACCACTTCTGTGCAATCAGTGCCCTGCTGTGCCTTGCAGCTGTGGAAACCCGCACCCAGAGTGTGTGGAAATGCCATGCCCAGTGCGGGGAACTGCTGAGCTGTGCTTGTCACTTTGCACCCCTGGAAAAATCTCACCAGACTCACCAGCATGGGCAGGGGAAGCTAGGGGAGTAGATGGGTGCCCTGAGGAGCCCATGGGGAAGCCAAAGAGCTGATTTGCATTTAAAAAAATTAAAAGCAAAGAAACAAAATTTTCTCAGTGTGCACTGAGGGGTGGCAAATCCTGCTTCCAGCTGAACAGGGCTTCTTGGGTGTTTTAGGTCGGGTCCAAATTTCTCTTCTCTGTAATAGCCCATCCCCTTCCTTCTCTGCTATAGGCAACACTATAATTATTTTTTAAAGACAACCTCCTTCATACAACATGTGCATAATAAATACCCTATGGCCTACCATGTGGCACCTCGCAGGTAGTGCTGCACACCCCTGGCTTGTGAGCTGCAGTAACATGAGACTCCTCATTGCTCATCTCCCACAACATGTTGGGTCACAACAATCAGCCTTTGCCTGGCTCAGTATTTCCACTGCCTGCCCTGGTAAAGGTTTCTTCTCCCTTCCTTCCTAGGCTGTACAAAGGTCATGAGGAGGTGGCCTGGAGACCTTGTGGATCTAGACCCTTGAGGTGAGCAGAGGTGATCAGAAGCAAAGGCTCTGCAGGGGGCCAGCCTCTCCCAGCTGATGCAGGAGGGTCTGTTCCTGTCCTGCATCCAAAAATAAGTCTCTGTCTCTCAGGGGTTGAGTCTGAAGCAGTGCAAGGCAGGGTAAGTTTATCCCCATTTCCATGGCCCTGCTGTGCGCTGACTTTAGTTTATCCCAGGGAGGGAACAATGATGAACCTCACAACCAGTTTTTGGATTTTCCCAAGCTGCGTTTCCTTGCTCTACAATTCAAATTTGGAACTGCTGCCTAAACATAGTTTGCAGCTAGTGTTTTGCTATAAACAGGGTGGAAATGAAATAACAACTAGAGTGAGAACCTCTTTTCTTTTTGCAAAAGAAACTGATTATGCCCAACATGCTCAAACTGTTGTGCTGCCTGCTCTCTGCTTGTTCCAGTGTCAGAGCTTCCACTGCAGATATCAATTACAAAATTAACATGGTGTACAAGACAGAGCAATCTGTGAGGGGGCCCAGGAGGAGGCATGTTCTCGGTCAAGAGAGTATCAAGGCATTACTTTGGTTTAACAGAAGTTAAACTTTGCAATGCCCTACTTGTGAAAGCTCACAACAATCAAATGTCATCCTTGTAAAATCAGAGACAAATAGCATTTCACTCAAAGTGTGCTACTTCCAGGCAGAATTCTCTTTCTTCTTCTTTNTTTTTTTTTTTTTTTTTTAAGTAACATTATGTGAGCCTGCTTGGATCAGAATATACTAATTGGATTATTTATGCTACATTTGATCAAGTAATTGAAATACATTGGAGGGCTAATGGTGACTCACTGTTTTGGTGAACCCCCATGGAATAGACAACCATAACAGGGAATTAGCCTGTTTCATGAAAACATTTTCTGAAGTTACGGTCTTTGATCAGCTCTCCTATGGCAAATTAACACTGCACCAATAATTGTAAAATCAATGTGTGATGACAGAAATTGGGTTGCTGTTTTAGTGGAACAAGAGCACACCCTGTGGGTGCCATGCACATTTTCGCTCTCTTCCCATGACATTTTTTTAAACCTGTTGACAGGGCTAAAAAAAGGTCACATTGTCCCCCTATGTTGCCCTCAAAATGGGACTGTAATGTAGTCCCTTCCCATAGCTGTGGCTCATCTCTTGGCCTCAAGTTTACCACGTGAACAAGTTCACTCTTTTTCTTGCTGATGCCCCAGAGACATCTGCTATTGCTCTTAGGAGCACTGGTGAGTCTCCACTCACAACCCTGAAAGCAGTGGACTCCCCGAGCACCTCTGTTTTGGGAGCCGAAGGTTGCGTCTGCCTTGCCTGCAGGGGTAGCCATAGAACAAGAAAAGACAAGGCCACCTCTCCCTGCTTCCAGAGCTGTCATTCATTAGCACTTGTCACTGCTCACCCTGCTGCAGTGTGTGACTAATAGCAGTGGGCTGCTGCTCAATGCTGTGTGTGAGGGCAGGGCTGAGCTCTCCCCCGCCGTGCCTGTGAGCAGCACGGTGCTAAGGGTGGTCTAAACGTTTCATACGATATGATCAGTCTATCCTGCAAAACACCATGAATGTAACAACGCAGAGAAATACACTAAATACACCCTGCAACTGTTGGCTTTATGGATACCCACATTCAAAGAGGTAGGGAAAAGGTATGAAGACAAATGCTGGACTCTCAGATGATGTGATGTATACTTTGCAAGTAGAGCACTGATAATCAGGAAACTATTCTACTACATCAATATACTTGACAAGCTAAAAAATAGCTGCAAAATTTCATGAATATTTCTGTGTAAATTGCATTTAAATTAATGTCAGTGCTTCCCCTTGTAGATTTCAAATTAGCAGCTATTCTTCTGTTAATGTAAATTTAACTTCTTGTTGTTGTTCTTTACTTTTGTACCAGCTCTATTCCAGTAGAAACAGAAGCACAAACTTCAGAAGGACGCTTCTCAAAGCGTCCAGATGGCAACAATAATTATTTATTATCTTTAGCTACCATGATTATGTTGCCCAATCTGTGATATTGTAAATTAGTTTTCAGATGGTCATAGGAGTTGTAGCAAGTTTAGAGAAAAAATTGCTCATTATACGTTTGTTCAGAAGGATTGAACAATCAGAGAACTGCAGCTCTTTCAGCGTAAGTTAATCGATATGAAAGTTTAGATCTAAAAAGGACTCTGAGCATGGAGAGGCCAGTCTGGTGGGATGCTCACAATGAGGAATACATCATTCATGTGGCGTGGAGTTTGGTTTGCTCTGAAATACACATTCCCAAAGTGGGTTCAGTCAAGGGCTGTTATGTTTTTTTTTTAGTGGAGCCAAATTACAGTGTAAAATGAGAGAAATCTCTTCTTTAGGCTAATGCAAAAGTATGGCATTCAGTTGCAACAGCACTGAGAGTCTGAAGTGAGGGTTCGGCCCCAGTGCAATTTTTGAGATTTGTGTGGTTTTATTACAAGCTTGCATAGGCTTTGCCCTCCGTAGTTTATTTTTCTCCTTAACCTAATTCTATCCAATCTGTCATATTTTCTTAGTAATGTTCTGAGGCCACAATATATTATTTTTTTGCTGGAAAAATGATCCCTAACTGTTCTATATTTGCAGGGTAATGGTGACATTGGAATGAAGGGAATGACACACTGATTTTCAGCAAGGCTTTCATAAATTGTTTACTTAGATTTATGATATGTCACTTGATTTACAGCACTCTGTTCTTTTGTGGGTGCTGTTATCTGTTAACATTTCTACAGTAACCCTCTTCCTATTTTTTGGCCTCTCGGAGGCTAAAGGAACACACGGTTACAATCATATTTTTAAATTTGGGTAACTTGATAGTCACAATTGCTGAGTCTTAAAAATAATAGAGTTTCTTTTCCAAGATCCTGTTTCTGAGCCCCAAATGCCTTTGTTTTTCATCTTACAACTACTGTTGAAAAAAATGCAGTTTAAATTTTGAAGGTTCTGAAACTTATTCTGACAAATAAATCTGTCTTCTGGCATGCTCAGAATTGCTCCTAAATTTGATGTATTTTAGAGTCCTCAGGGTCTCCAGGTTTTTCCGAAAGATGGTCAGTGGTCAAAGGTGCTAAGTTTCTATTTTCTCAAGGCATGAAGACTGAATTTTATTGTTTCTATAATGAACGCACCATGGTATCTTGAGTGGAGGGAGTTCAAGGAATTTTCCCTCACATCTCTTCAGGCTATGCACTTATGGCAATTAAGAGTCTATTTATGGTCCAAGCATCATTTCCCACGCTATAGTATATAAATGCTGTCAAGTGACTGCCTCTTCCTGCCTGTGTGCATTACTGGGGGCTGATCTTGCCACCATCAAGGGTAGTATATTAATAGATCACATTTTCCCTCCAGCTGAAGGGAAGAAAAATGATGATGCAGATAACTGCTACAAATTTACAGGAGGCCCTTTTTGTTCCACAAAGCTCCTGTTTTCCTTTTGCCTATTATCGACTAATACTTGTCACTGGAAAACATCTCTATCTAACCGCCACCTGGTGTTACCTACCCTGGCTCATGCTGCTCAGTGATAAAGAAGTTCCCTTCCTTTGTGGTACCTATGAAACTTAAGGCACGAGACTGTTTTCAAAGACTGCAAGGAGGAGGAATGTAATGCTTTGTTGTTTGCCAGTTAATGGGCAACTTGGAAGTACAAGCATGGCAGGAATGTATTACAACAGCACTAACAATGGGGTTTAGAAACAGATACACAGAACTAGCTGAAAACCGTGATGATAGCTAGTTCTATATTGGATTAACTTCAAGGTCAGGTCTCTGTTTCAGCTGACAAGCTGCCAGACTGCTCACATGCACTTGGTGTGTGACACCAGTCTTTTGGCAAAATCCTGAGGTCAGTTATTGCCTTTGCTATCCAGGACCAACCACCATGATGGGTTTTCTTGGTCCTTTGTGGATGAATCACCTCCATGGCTGCCTTTAATCTCTGTGTCCACAGTCATCTCCTCAAGGTCCTTAGGTTGTTCTAACAATAGGAGTATGATGTGGTAACCAACAGCTTTGGAAATATCCCCAAGCACATCCAGTATTGTTTGGCTATCATAGTCAAGGTTCTTGATTGTCTGCTAGACTTCCCTTTGTTTCTCTATCTTTGAGCACACTGCAATACATCATGTGAGCAGTTTGCAAGGTGGTGAGCTACAAGGTGAACATCTCATGTGACCTGGTCTGTACTTTCCTTTTTTTTTTTCTTTTAGTTTGAGGACCATTAAGCTATTTTCCCATGTAATCTAAGACTGAAGCTATTGTTGAGGTTATTTTTTTCTGTTTTTCTTCCCTTACTACAAGTATGTTTCCTGGTAATTTAAGAAATTTTCTTCAAAATTGCAAATTATAATGACAGGCTTTTGCCTCCCAGTTTAATATGTAGCCATGGTTAGGCTTCCTATGGCATAGACTTGTCTCACATGCACCTATGAGGAGAGCCAAGGAAATGCGTGAAGTTGATCAGCAGAAGTGCCAATGACATGGCTCATGTTCTTTCTGCTCTTGCAAGGACACAGTTGATTTCTACTGTAACTTGGGATCATGTCTGTCTTGGGCAGATTTCATATGGAGATCAAAACAAGGACTGAACAAGATGCTTCAGACAGTGCTGCTGAGGAAAATGAACAAATCCTGTCCAAGATAAGAAAAAGGAGAAAAATACATTTCCTATCATCTTGCAACTGTTGACTGAAAGAGCTTACATTTAAGGACTGGCTTGTCAAGAAATATGGCAACATCTGTTTTTGCAAAGCATGCTCCAAGCGTTTGAATATAGACAAAGCAAAAAGCTCCTACCTGCATGACAACTGGACTCTATGTACAAAATAACAAGGCTTTTTCAGACCATATAAGGTGTATTACCAGTTACTACCAAAAACTGCGAAGAAAGATGCAACACAGAATCTTTCACTGAAGATGATAGTTTGTCTAACTTTATTCCCGGAATCTTTTGCTGGAACCTCCTTAAACTCTGATTTAGGAAGGCAGTGACTTTTCTTGAGACTTTGACTGCTACTGTTACACTCCCCAGTTGTCCACTCTGTCCATCCTGCAAGACTGGGTATAATCAGTGAAGGTGATTTTAGAAAGCCATGATGTTGGCTGTGGCCTTTGTGTGCATCTTTCATGAATAATTGGGCTCTCCATGCATGGGGAGTAGAAATCTGTAAGCTTCTTCAGCTGTCCTAAGAGATAAGGTCATTGAAATAATCATGCATAAATGCTATCTGTGTACTGTTTTAGAGAGGTTTGCCTATTAAATTTGCTCCTGATCTTTTCTAGTTATCTTTAAATTTTAATGTAGTATTTCTAGGTGTTTTCTGAGGCAGAGGAACACAAAAATTCTCTGGTGGAAATAAACCGTGGAAGGAGAACATATTAAATCAGCTCTGTTCCTGGATGATTTGGGGCAGCTTGTGCTTCTGTCAGGCTACAAAGGATACACTAAGTTCAGAAGTTTGCCAGCTAGGGCTCAGAAGAGCTTTCTTAAGGGAAAGGAAAAAGTCTCCTTAAAACAAATCTTGTAGACAATTCTCCTTTTCCTCCCTTCATCCAGAGAAAAGTATCTGAGGTGCAGTCATAGCACAGTCCGACACAGCTGAGGGTGAGCCTGTGCACAGTAATCAGAGGGAAAACACAGAGAACCAGGATTGTCTTTTAATTTATCCATTGCTTGAGGATGAAAGGAAGCTACTGTCAGTCACAAAGTGCAAAGGAGGATATTCTAGTGTGCTTGAGAGTGCAAAAGGGGCTCAGTTATCCCTCCAGTGATCTATGAATAAGTTCTGATATAAAACCTTCAAGTCACTTGGAAAGCCAATTTGAGAGAGAACTAGTAACAAACATTTCTTCTAGGAGTTCTGGAGAAAAAAAAAAATCCCTCCTGCCCTTTATTTTGCCTGGTATTATCTGTTGTACAAATGCCATTAAGTGACATTTCTCTCCTAGAGGCCATCCAGTATATATGAGGATTATTATTCCCTCCTTCTCCTCTCTCCCACTGAAAACCAGATAGTGGCTGACAGTTAATGAGGGGGACTCTAATCTGACAGCACTATGAAAGCTGCTGCCAGAAAAGATCTTGATAATGGCATAAGAAATCCTTTCTATCTCAAACTGCTATTAAGGCGCCTGTCGGCAGCTTGGAAGTCAGGACATTCTTCTCTAATTGAAGCTTGTTAGATCTGTATCCTCTTGTACTTCTGTGACCTGTTTAAGAGGAAAATCCAAAACAGTCATAGGGAAAATAAAAGAAAGGCATTAAAAATGTAACTATCTAGTGAGATTAAATTCTTAAAGGGGACTTTGTTGCCAGTGTTCTGTGCTCAACAATTAAGGCAAATTTTACTTTCAGTAACTGTATTATCCTATTCTGTGTGCATGTATATGTGTATAGAAAATGGAGATTTCACTGTAGGAGGTAGTGGGACTTTCTGAACTCAAGAACTTGCTGTCTAAATTTACATGCAAGACAGCCTCCTCATGATTTTGCATAGTACAAACTGTTCTTGATTACCTGCTCTAGAATATGTGGCATAAACAGAAGTTGTCTCCTCAGCCTCAGTCCTGTGCCTTCAACTCCAGATGACCACTCTGTGATGACCCCAAAGTATTTCAGAACAGAATTGTGTTCTAAATAATTACTCAATCAGGATTTTCACTTCAGTATAGTCAGACCTATGGCTTTAAATTATTAGTCCTCTGCACACTACTGGTGCTGGGGAGGGAAGTTTCTTTTTGTTGAAGGGCAGAAGATGAGCAATATCCAGTTGGACACAACTTCTCATTGAGCTCATACAACGATTTAAGTTTTGAGGTCTTTTACTGTGCTTGAAGGGGTTAATGCAGACTAGGTTGGAGGCTATGAGAAAGGCAATGGTGGGAAGTGCAGCAAACAAAATGTGACCAGAGAATTTAAAAATGTTTTTTTTTCAGAGAGCCCCAGAGGAATTTTAACATCAACTTCTCTACTTGTTCAATCTTTATTGAACTTTCCCAAAGGGTTGTTCCTTATCTGTGTATTTCAGTAAGAAGAGAAACACATCTCTTTGATGTAGATTTCCTTTCTTTCAGCAAAGAACAGGCCATCGAGGTGCTCAACCCTTCCTAAGAAGAAAACTTGAATAAGGCAGACAGCACACCCAGCCTGTCCTCACATTTTGTAAGATTAAACTTCGTGCATTTTTGCAAATAGCTTTGATCATTTGTGAAGATGTCATATCTGGTGCATGCTGTGCCCTCTGTACCATTTTACCTCGGCATATTGTCTGCACGCAAAAAGTTGTATTTGTATGTCCTTTGCTCCAGATATCCCTACTGTTTGGGGTTTTTTTTATGGGTTTTTTTTTTCACCTACATGTTCAATTTTAGTGTGCCATCTGGTTTCAACCTGCTTAACCTTATGCTTCGGCCTTTAATGACAGAGGCTATCAAGTACCAAGGTCCTTATTTTATTGCAGAAGACGGCATGCAGACCTTCTTTAAATGGTTCCAAATCATCTAAAGCCCCTATTTGGATGGTTTCAAGGGCAGCCTGAGGTTATCAAGCTTCTACTGGAGGTATCATCCTCTTCTAACAGCTTATTTTTTTTTAAAGGCCTCTCTCTGAGGCTATTTAACTTCATAAATGCTCCTTTTTGCCTACTTCAAAGCTAGGAAATAAAGTTTTTTATTTGAAAATTGGATACAACATTGTCTTAATTTGTCTTGGCAGGTGCACGCTGTTGTGTGACCTAAAATCCAGGGAAAAAACAAAACAAACCAAACAAAAGCTCTACCTTATAAACACATAAAATATTTTTTGTCATTTTTATGCTCCAGACTGAGACATCCTTGAATACCTGATGCTTGAGTCTTGCTTATCTCTGCAGAAGAGACTGAATCAAAATACTGTAGACCTTCAAATCAAGAATCTGATCTTAAAGTACTTGCAACTGCTGGAATAGCTGTAATAAGTACCCTGGTGAGCCTAGGCTACCTTTCATGTTCTCCAGCTTTGGATTTGGCAGCTTTTTATGTAGGACAACTTTCTGAGTTGTGGTAAATAACCTCCAAGAGTGCCTTGGGGTCGGTCTCCAAGGTGGAGTCTTCTCCAGCTCCCTGATGTGCACAAGGGGTTGTGCTGACCCAGAGACAAATTGCTGGCTGGGATGGATTGTTCTGAATCTTTCTTTTCCTCAGCTTAGGGACGTGGTCCACATGTGCAGAAGAGCCGTACTTTTGGCAGTGCCTGTTGTGTCCCAAGTGTCTGTCACAGTCACATAACTTGGAGGGTGGCAGTAAAAAAGATTTTCTACATGGTATTAGATTTCTTCTGCAGCTTTCATGCACACAAAAGGCTGGTTTTCTTGGGTGGATTTCTGAATAGGTGTTTCATTTGTTTAGATCTTAAGCTGTGATTTTTGCTTGTTTGTAGGTCTCTTATGGAGATGTGAAATCCCAGTAGGAACCAATCTGCATCTTTAGGCACTTTAAATGTGTTTACAGTGTTGCCCTTTGCTTATCCATGGGGAGATCACTCTCAGCAGATGCTAGAATTCTGTATACAAATACTACCACTGCACAGAAAAGATATCTCTCTCCATAAAGGTTGTAGAGTAGATTTGCTAATTTTCCCAAATAATTTCACAGCAAGGATCACATTCTCTGTTATACTCTGTATGTTTCCCCAGAAATCTAAAAGAAACTTCCGCCTCTTTTTTTTTTTATAAACAGAAAAGTCTAATTGGAATGGATGAAATGACATTATTAAACACCAGAATGAAGATCACCAGGGAAATAATCTAACTGCTGATACTCTAATGTTAACTCAGTGCTTCTAAATAATCAGTAATCAGAAGCTTGAATTATAGATTGAACTAAGTGCTTGTCTATTCAAAGTGAGTTCAAGAGACTCAGTGGAAGGTTCAGTGCAGTCAGGGAAAAAAAATGTACTGCATTAAATATGCAGGACTAAAGAAATCATGCTTCTATTTTATTTTAAGTAAACACATTACACTTTGATATATCTTGGTCTTTCTTCACGTGAATCATGAATCATGCAGCACTTCAAGCCCTGATTAATATTCTTAATTGCTCTCCCTTTTTCTTTCTTGCAGCTGGCAGATGGAACACTGCAGATTAGACGGTGCCGTATCAGTGGTGTTTATACTGCTTATGAGCAAATGGTGTTACAGCCTGCATGTTTATCCCCTTTGATCCATACACAATTGGAACAAGGTGCAATAATCAAGACTTCCCTTCCTTCCTTCCTTCCTTCCTTCCTTCCTTCCTTCCTTCCTTCCTTCCTTCCTTCCTTCCTTCCTATCTTTCTCTCTTTCTCTGTTTCTTTCTCTCTTGTCTCTGTGGTATTAACCCTGATGGGAGCAGATGATAGCACATGGACCGTGAGCTGATTTCCACAATGCCAAACACTGCAGCAACAAGAAGGACTGGAGATCTTAGAGGATGTGCCAAGGAGGTGCCTATCTTCCACCAAATCGGTGGGGCTGAACACTTATTAGTGGGAGTTCCCATTGTTTCTATGATTTTCCATGCCAGTGCTAATTAGGATGGACATACAATGAATCCAGAAGAAAGAGCACCATACCAGTAAGAAGCTGAGTGATGGTATCTAATTAGCTGAAAAATGAATGAAGGATCAATAATTCCTTCTGTTTGCTAGGGGCAATGATCTCTCTAAATGAAAGAATCCTAATTACTCTAGAAATTTTAAGCTATTCAGATCTTTCTGTTTCTTGTGTTTTAGTGGTTATCCAGCCAAACTACCTTCCAGGTTCAAGAATAACTTTTCTCTCTAACAGCAATGCATATTCTATTTTGATATGAAAAGGAAAAACCTTCCTTCTCTGTCATGAGCATTAGCAAAAACAGTTAATAAATGAAGTGGAAGAGTGACCAGCTAATTTTATAATGTCCACACTGATTTGTTGATGCTAAAATTAGATGATGTCTTATGTGGTCAGCATTGCTACCATAATCTATGTGTTTGCAATGAAAATATTTTTGCCTGAGAAAAAGCATCATGCTATGCATAATTCAGCTGACTTTTGGACACAAGAAGGTTTGTGTGTTTTTCAGTTAGATTTGTAAGAAGTTATGTGTTTTGTCAAGCAATGTGTGGGACTTGTAAGTGCACCATCCCATGAAGGCACCAGAGTTTGTCTAATATGACACAAGGTGATTGTGTAAAATCTGGGGCTCTACCTTGAATATTCCTCTTGCTGGAAGAATGTAGGTAGTAGGTAATGAATCAAATGACCTTATGTGATTGTTTAGATGTGACTGTAAAAAAAAATAAAAAAAAAAAAGAAAAAGATGCATATTATCACAGGTTAGGACACCAGCGCATGGTACTGCAGCAGAGTCCTTGAGCTCAGACATTATAATTGCTCATCAGCTATTTCTCTAAAATGTTTTGGGACTTTGACTTTAAAATGGCAGTGTGATTACAAGAATGATGTAAACTTGCAGGAATTAAAAGAAATATGTATAGGAGAACATGCAGTGAAAAAAATAGATGTGATGCTACAAGGTGTCGATTTAATTGCCAGGAATATTCTGAATGTGTTTCCATTTGGGACCCATCAGTTCCTGACTGTAGCCTCAAATGTAAATGACAACAATGCAAATACAGCTCAGTAGTTCCTTTAACTTCCAGGGATAAGTTGGAAGTCTAAGCAGGTTCCCACACTGGCATATTTACGTATAAGACTTTTCTTTTCTCATAGTTTCAACTTCTTTGGATTGAAACTATATCTCAGTTTATGTTATCATCCTCAGTATTAATAGCTGAAGGGACTCCTGAAGGCAGCAAGTATCTTATTACAATTCCCTGGAACTGCCAATGGTTCTTTCCATAGCTATAGTTGTCACTGAACATACATTTTTGTTGCAGTATTTGTCACAATGCTAAATTCTTATAGTTGCTGCCTAGGTGTTGTTAAATGTTATGTATTCTGCACTGAAAACCAAAGCATCATGAGACTGTATGCTGTACTAGCACCTTTTTAATTTTGGACAAAACTAACCCATCACTTTTTTGCTCCATTGTCTATAATATTTATAATTAAATTGCTTAAGTTGGAATAAGATTTTATGAGGTATTTCCTGTATCTAGTGGGGTAAGGATGCGTCTTTTTGGTTTGATTTATCACCCTGATGTACACAGGGCCCAATTTTCCCTCTGGCAATATGTGACAGCTATAACACTATTTGCATTCCAGGCAGGTTCCAGGCTAAAACCAGAGGTGTATTAGAGAAATTGTCTGGTACAAATTGATCCAGTTCTTGCAGGATACCAAATCAACAAGCTTAACATCTGCAAGCCAGGACTCTTTTCCTCCTTCCAGGCATCCCATCATTGTTCTTCAGCATCTGAACTCGCAGTGAACTGTCTATTCTAATAGGCTTCATCTTCATTATGGGATAACATACTGTATAAGTGGAAATCGGTAATTAGGTGTTAGTGTGCTTGGAGTGTGATTTATTGGGAGGAAGCTAAATTCTAGTAAAACAAATACACTTCTATTTAAATGTTGACAGAAGATAAGTAGAGCATCTGATCATTCCTTATATCTTTAAGAAGTGGGTTCCTAATGAAATCAGATACTTTAAATATCTAGATCTCTACCTCAAGACTTATTTGACGTTTCATTATCATATGAATTACATTTTTAGCTTGGCAAGTTTAGACATAAAACTTGAGTACTAAGTATTCTGCGAAAAATTGACTGGGGGAATTATAAAGATTCTAATATCTCAGCATTTTCTTTGCTTTTATTGATCACTGCAACCTAGCTGATGTGTCAGCAGCCAAAAGCATTCTAAGTAAAGTGATATATTAAAAATGATACAACCTTTTATCTAGATTTGTATTAAATGCAATCAGGTGACACACTTCTGTGATCTACTTTGTGACTTTCAAAATTGGTTATGTCAAAATCAAAGGAAATTGGACTGAATAATTTTCATATTCGGCATAAGTTGTGCTTATTTATTCATGTATTTACTGTGATATGGTCCCTAACACTCATTCTGAATGAAAGCCTAGAGACTTATAACTGCCCTAAAAAAATGAAGTTTTCCTACAGAAAATTGTTTGCATTTAAGTATAGTGTATGCTCAGGTGATGCAAAACTGTTGCATCACCCTAGCTATCATATTTTGGCTTTATATAGTTTTCATTGAATTATATCCCGAATAATACAGGATAAAATTATTGTCAACAAATCTGACAGCTAACAAAAAACCCAGTGATTTTCAGCTGTGAAAAATGTATATGATTGGTAAAACTTACAGCAAAACAAAGACTGAGAATTTCAAAGTGATATTTAACAGAGAGGTAGTTTTGTTTTAGAATAAATCCCAGCCACATCTAAATTAATACTATGTCTGCTGCTACATGTTTTATTTTTATCTGTCAGAACACAGACAGGGCAGAGGGGTGAGTGGCCATCTAGATGTGAATCTCTTCCTTGTGCTTAACAGGATAAGTCACTGAAGGGGAGTGGTCCAAGGAGAAATAGGTCTCAGGGTGATGGGCTCAAATTTGTACTCTGACACAAACTTCTCCTGAGGTAAGCAGGGAAAGACCGGCAATTCCATATTAAAAAAAAAAAAAAAAAAAAGTTTGTTTTCATTTTTGAGTCATAAAATCCTGAGGGCTGTTGTAGACCTAAGGGGAGATTTGCGCTCCACATTTCCTACTTTCCTAAATGGCGTTTGTTGAACTTTCTGTCTTACAGCATATTCTAAAGTAACAGAAAACACACTAAAGATGACGTTTGTTTCCCTTCAGCAATCTGAAAGAAAATATCATTGCACAGAGCAGCCCAACATCATCTCTCAGGACTCTCCTGGAAACCTCTGAAGGGATGAAGAAGGTCCGGAAGGAAACAGTATGATTGTGTTGACCCATAAGGAAACACAGGAAAAAAACCCCACAGGTGGATGTCTCTTTCAAAATAACACTGTGAGTAAGAAAAGATGGAGGGAAAAGTGGTGATGAAATAGTAATCTTCTGCTTTGGTAACACTGTATTTTTTTTGGGAAAATGAAACATAATCCTTAGGAAAGCCTGATATGAGAGAAGTGTGTGACTAGAGATTTTTTCTTCACACTGTTGTGATAGATGCCACATTTCTGCTTTGTTACTTCAGAGGGTGCTCTTCTAGCTTTGACATCCATAGGTTTTATCTAGATCGCTGTGTCTGGTCTTTTCTATGGGAAAACTGCATCAGCAAAGCTGGTCTCAAATTTCTGCACCAGGTTATTTACTGCCTTCTATATTTACCTCTGAAAAATCCCATTTATTCTCTATCATAGCCTCTATTCCTCTTCACTTTGGACCCCAGAAAGTGCTTGGAACACATTTGACTTTCTCTTTCAACTCAGCTCTCTTTATTCTATTGTCTTGTAATTTTAGCATGTGTCAAATACATAACCAGAAGCACATCTTTCCCCTCTTGCTGTTGTTAACTGCTTATTTCTTTGTAGGTAGGAATTTTTTCTTCAAGGAAAAACATCACTAATGCAGCTGATATTAAAATAGATATATTTTTTCTGCATGGATATATTTATAATATGCTTTTTCAGCAAGGAAACCAAAGAAATTTAATGTTGCTGCCCAGTAGAGCTGTCTTCCTGACATCTAGTCTGTTGTGTTTGTGCCTGTTACAGCAAGAACATACATCAGGTTAACCAGCTCATCTCTCCAGTGCAGCAAGATGGGCTTTAATCTACAGTTTGTAGAAGTACCCCTGTTCTGTCAAAAGGGCTTTTTTTTCTATTGCCTCTAATAGCCCATAGCCTCTTGCTCTGCTCCCTTGCTTTTCTTCCCTATTATCATTTCCAGATTGAATGTCTGATCTTCAGTTGCATGATCCTGACCACAATATCCTAGTGGCTGTTTTAGCTTCTGTTTCTCCTGCTCACTCCCTCTCATGCTGCTGACATACTGCACCTCCAGAACTAAGGGAGATTTATCAGAACTGTGCTACACTTCCTCCAAATCAGCCCTTCCTTGAGAGCAGAACAAGTGCTGCCTTCTGTTTAATACTTCTGGCCCTTGCCCAATTTTCTATATCTAGTGGGAGGATTTTTATATTTGAAAAGTGATGCTTGTGTATGCTGCCAGAATTAAAGACCTTTTTCTGTTCAAGGCAGAGCTCAAGCAGTCTATGCTCAGGTATTCCTGCCCTTCCTTAGCAATGCTTCTCAAGAAGTTACAAGTTGCACAAGATGATTTGTTCCCTGACCTTTACCAAGACAAGAAGCCATTCTAGAAACAATAGAAAGTCACCATTGTCTTATTTATAATAGGCTATAAAAGGGTAAAAATATACTATCCTGAAGGTATATAAACCTCTCAGTGGCCAATAAAGCCAATTGATGTGGCTGAAGCCTCTGATAGCTTCTGCAAAGGGCACCTTTGGGTCAGTCCCTGCTGTGGAGGAGCTGAGTGCTTTTCATACAAAAGTGGGTACTATTCAGGAGAAGTACAGGGCTTTCACTTTTAAGTAACATAGACTGAATAGAAAAGGGCACGTGGGAGGTTCTGAGTTGTGTGCAAGGGGTGGTTCTCTGAAACTGGCCTTAGGAACATGCCCAAACCTTTAGACAGTTAGCAGGTCCAGGTGAAATTGCCTTCCTTAATATTTCCCAAATATTTCCTAAACTGTTTTATTCAATGCTCTAGACTTGCACACCATTTTGGAGAGCATCCCACTTTTTCCAGCTTTTTCTCGGGTAAGTGAGAGTTCATCCTGCCCAGTACTGGAGCTGTGGAGATTGTGCGGATGAGTGCTGCTCTATTAGTTTTACCCTCCTGGAGAGTTTGTCACAGCAGGACATCACAGGGATGCCAGATTGCCCTGATGAAACTGCCTTCTAGTTCTCCCCATGCAAATTATTTCATTCCTGTTCTGCTGCCCTGTGACATGGTTTTTGCAGAGATAGCACTACACAGGACTCCACATTCACCCCAAAAGGCTTTTGCATTTGTGCTGCTTGCTTGGCAGAGATGGGAGAGAGAAGGAAGGTACAAGCATATTCTTGTCTTGCTGTAGAGGGCAAGTGCAACGAAAGCAGTAGGCTTTTATGGATGTCATTGTGGCTGAAAAGAGTCTTGTCTATGTACTCTGGGGTCCCAGTAGCTAAAGTTTTATATCAGTGAAGCTTTACTGATTACAACAGTTATTTCCTGATTCACATCATCTTAAAAGAGATCTGCACCTGAGGTAGGCAGCTCAGACACGAGATGTCAGCTGCATCTTCATGTCATTCCAGGTGGTTGAGAGAAGAGGCTTTGTCTTGGTGGAGTTCCACTGGAACGAGAACAAAGCTTTGGGGAAATCAGAGCTGTGTTCAGCACCTTGCACAGTATGGTTCCTTCCTACATCCAGCATCAGTGATTTCCAAAGAACAACTACAACCAAAATTCAAATTGCCTGATTGCACAAGGAGTTTGAGCATGTACACACATTACAGTCCTGTGAATGACATCATCATTCTTTGAAACAGTCTGTTAATGATCTGATTTCATTAAAATGAGATTTTACCCCTCCCCAGAATGGGAATGAGGATTGTGAAGGTCGCTCTTTCATGTCACAAAATATGACTAAAACCATCCCCTACACACACTCCTGAGATCACCCCTCACATCTGAAGTTTAGCCTTAGTTTTGTTTCTTCACAGTTTTTCTGGAATGAAAGATGAAGAAATGTGTTTCTGAGAGTCACTGAGAGCAGGAGATCTGTCTATCAAGGCTCCTGGAATAATATTTTTCATCCATTTCTGACAGACTTCCCCTTTTTAGTGTTTCTTATTTATGGAACTGTTAACAAAAGACTGGTTTAGGATATATATTTTTTCCTTTAAGAGAGAAAGCTTTCACAAATGGGCTGGATATGAGACTGTTTAAGCTGTTGCTCATTTTGCACTGAAGCTGCCACATCTGCAACTGCAACTGTGCAGAGTCTCTGATGGAAGAATAAGCAGATGGACTTCTAGCCTTTACAAAGGGTATATTACAGCAAAGCAAATGGGAATTAAATTAGTGAAGCCGTTCACTCAGTCATTTCATGTGAAAATGGGAGAAAGTTCAGACATATCTTTGTATTGGAAACAGTTCTGTGCTCAGCTTTTTCTGGTTTTATTTTATTTTATTTTGGTGAGAGGGAAAGGAGGACTTTCTTTGCCCCAGTGGTGCCATAGCAGAAAAGTAAAAATTCATTATTTTATTCCAAACACAAACATTTTTGGTGGGATTTGAGAAAACACTAGACTGGAATGTAGAATTAAAATCACTGAAAAGTGTTGTGGTTTAACCCTGGTAGGCGGCTAGCCACCACCCAGACACTCACTCACTCCCCATTGGTGGGATGGGGGAGAGAATTACAAGAATAAAAGTGTGAAAACTTGAAGTAAATGGGTCCATCTTGGAGCCAGCTGACATCAGCTCCATCAGACATAGGGAAAGCTTCTAGCAGCATCCTACAGATGCCCCCTGTATCCCCCCTGCTACCAAAAACTTTGCATGCAAACTCAGTACACTGGGATTGAGTTAATTTTCCTCATAATCACTTGTATGGTGCTACATTTTGGATTTGTGACCAGAACAGTACTGACATGCCAGTGACCAAACATAGGCATGTTTTAGTCATTGCTGAGCAGCACTTACACAGACTCGAGGCCTTTTCTGCTTCTCACACCACTCCACTAGCAAATAGGTTGGGAGTGCACAAGGAGCTGGGAGGGGACGCAGCTGGTACAGCTGAGCCCAACTGACCAAAGGGATATCCCATACCATATGATGTCATGCTCAGCAATAAAAGCTGGGGGGAAGAAGGAGGGAGGGGGGATGTTTGGAGTGATGCCATTTGTCTTCCCAAATAACTGTTATGCATGATGGAGCTCTGCTTTCCTGGAGATAGCTGAACGTCTGCCTGCTCATGGGAAGTGGTGAATGAATTCCTTGGTTTGCTTTGCTAGTGCATGCAGCTTTTGCTTTACCCATTAAACTGTCTTTACTTCATCCCTTCATTTACTTTTACTTCATTTCCCCTTCAGCCAGCTCCAAGATGGACCCACCACTGACCAAGGCTGAGCCCACCAGTGAGAGTGGAAGTTCCTCTGTGATAACCTATTTAAGAGTGGGGAAAAAAAGCGGCTGCACAACAGCAGCATAGAGAGAGGAATGAGAATATGTGAGAGAACCAGCTCTGCAGATATCAAGGTCAGTGAAGAAGGAGAGGGAGGAGGTGCTCCAGATGCTGGAGCAGAGATTCCCCTGCAGCCTGTGGTGGACCATGGTGAGGCAGGCTGTCACCTGCAGCTCATGAAGGTTAACTGTGGAGTAGATATCCACCTGCAGCCTGTGGAGAACCCCAGACCAGAGCAGGTGGATGCACCTGAAGGAGGCTGTGACATTGTGGGAAGTCTGGCTGGAGCAGGTTCCTAGCAGGACTTGTGGACCTGTGGAGAGAGGAACCCATGCTAGAGCAGGTTTGCTGGCAGGATTTGTGACCCTGTGGGAGACCCACACTGGAGCAGTTAATGAAGAACTAAAGCCCATGGGAAGGATTCACATTGGAGAAGTTAGTGCAGGGCTGTCTCCCATTGGCGGGACCCCATTCTGGAGCAGGCAAACAGTGTGAGGAGTCCTTCACCTGAAGAGGAAGGAGTGGCAGAGACATGTCAAGAACTGACTGCAGTCCCCATCCCAATCCCTGTCCCACTGTGCCACTGAGGGGGAGGAGAAAATCAGGAGCAAAGCTGAGCCTGGGAAGAAGGGAAGGATAGGGAGAAGGTGCTTTTAAGATTTGGTTTTATTTCTCATTATTGTACTCAGATTTGATTGGTAATAAATTAAGCTAATTTCTCCAAGTCAAGTCTGTTTTTCCCATGACACTAATTGCTGAGTGATTACTCCCTGTCCTTGTCTTGACCCATGAGCCTTTCATTATATTTCGTCTGTCCATGTCCAGCTTAGAAAGTGAAGTGATAGAGCAGCTTTGGTGGGCACCTGGCATCCAGTCAAGGCTAACCCATGACACCCAGCCAAAACTGGTACAAAAAGAAATCTCATAAAGCCGAAGGTAAAGACATTCATGGGAAATGAAATAGATGATTTTTTTTTCCCTTGTCAATTATAAATGTGATTCAGATGAACAAATACTGCTTCTGCTTTTTAAATTACACTTTTCCTTAAGGTATACTTTTGACTTTCTTTTCAGATTTGATGTAAGAGATTATTAAGTGACACTTCTTGACCTAAGATTCAAGTTTGGAGAGTGATGAATTCTGCTTTAGCAGCTCACGTGTTTCACTGGGAATTTTGTTTGGGATGAAAAAGTTACTGTTATTACTAAGTATCAAATATATATATATATGTGTGTATATATATATACATAAAAAAAATACAGTTAACTTGGAAATGAGGCAAGGAACCTAGGAGAGGAATCTTCTTTAGCATTCTGCCTATAAACATTTCTTTAAGGCAGAATATTTCTCTGCTGCTTTTGCAGTCAAGGAAAGTGTCTCCTTTTCTGGTTTCACACTAAACAGGGCAAACCAGACAATACTGTAGGAGTAGAGGAGAAGTAGGCTCACACAGACATAAATCTTAGGTAGAGCACAAGGTAAAAAAGATATCATAGAATGATAGAATGCCAGATTGGAAGGGACCTCAAGGATCATCTAGTCCAACCTTTCAAGATAGAAAAATACAGTTTAAATGAGAAGGCTCAGCACACTGACAAGCTGAGTCTTAAAACTGTCTAATGTAAGGGAATCCACCACTT
>VYZX01021030.1:0-45800 GCA_013401335.1 Brachypteracias leptosomus | reverse complement strand
TAAACAGCACTGGGCCCAATATTGATCCCTGGGGGACCCTGCTTGTGACTGGCTGCCAGTTTGAGAATGAGCCATTTACCACCACCCTCTGGGTACAGCCTGTCAGCCAGTTCCCCACCCAGCGTACAGACCATTTGTCTAGGTCATAGCATGTGAGTTTTTCGAGAAGGAGGCTGTGGGGGACCATGTTGAATGCTTTGGAGAATTCTAGGTAGACTATGTCTACTGCTTGTCCCGTATCAGCCAAGTGGGTCACCTTGTCATAGAAGGCTATCAAGTTTGTCAAGCATGATTTGCCCCTGGTGAATCCATGTTGGCTTTTCCCAGTTACGTGCTTCAGTTTACTTATCATAGTCCCCAGAAGGATTTGCTCCATAACCTTCCCAGGGATTGACATAAGGTTAATAGGTCTGTAATTACCTGGGTCCTTCTTAGGACCCTTCTCATGGATAGGGGTGACATTAGCCCTCTTCCAGTCTTCAGGCACATCTCCTGATCTCCATGACATCAGCCAGCTCTCTTAGCACCCTTGGGTGGATGGCATCCGACCCCGTTGATTTGTATGGGTCAAGCTCCTGAGTCAGTTGACACATGTACTACTGCCAGCAGAGGGGTTGTTAACAGAAAGAACTAACTACACATTTAGTAGAGTCTCCAGTCTGTGTTGTTTTCAGGCTCAGTGGTGCTATTGATGTATCTCTGGATAAACTAAAGCAAAACCTCATTAAAATGTAGCTCCTGGTGATTCTCACAAAGGCTGCATTATCCAAATCAGATGATAGCAATAACAAAAAAGTGAACACATCTATTTCTTTGATTGGCAGCTCCATAATAAATACTACATAACATGCCAGGAAGAATATGAGAGTAGGTCATGGAAACACAGTGGTCTTGATATTTCACTGGGCTCAGTTCCAGCCAGCAATGAGCATTTTAAACATGGCCAAAGATAAAGATTAAGTTAAGTTTTTAAGGTTATGCTGAGGATCAAATAATGACATGGCTACAGGCTGAGGGGGAAATCTAGTCTCAGAGCAAGAACCTTGAAGAGAACATGGGATGCTAAACATGCTGTGGCCGAAGGGAATATTTTGATTTTTAAAAGGATAAAAACACAGAATTGCTGCTGAGAGAGAGATATGATGATATCTACCTTGACTTTAGAAGGCTTTTGACATTGTGTCTGACAACTTCCTTGTATCCAAGTTGGTATATTATAGGCTGGGTGGGCTACGAGATTGGGAAAAGTAACTGTCTGGGTCATCAGGCTCAGTAATTAATGGGTTGCACTCAACTTGGAGATCAGTAACATGTGGACTTCTTGGGGGTCTGTACTATGACATATCCTATTTATTATGTTGTGGTGGTTTGACCCTGGTTGGATGCCAGGCACCCACCAAGCCACTCTATCAGTCCCTCTCCTCAGCTGGACAAGGGAGAGAAAATATAATGAAAATCTCATGGGTCGAGATAAAGACAAGGAGAGATCATTCACTAATTATCGTTACAGGCAAAACAGACTGGACTTCAGGAAATTAATTTAATTTATTACCAACCACATCAGAGTAGCATAATGAGAAATAAAACCAAATTTTAAAACATCCTCCCACAAGAAGAAATGCCAACTCCTGTCTCTGGGAAGGACAAGCTCTGCAAGAGAACAGGCTGGGCACAGCCTGCTTGTGGAGAATCTCTGCATGAAAGGCTCTGGGGTTCCTACTGGGGGCAAAGCTGAGTACAGGACTGCAGGGACACTGGTAGCATAGAGGTAAACAGCACCCTTGGTTCTAGGAACAGGAGAAGAGTCAGGACATCCAGGGAAGGGTTTATTTTCCTTTACTTGGTGTTTGGTAGATCCCATCTCTTCCCATACTGCTTCCAGTTTTGCCCCCTCTGATGCAGGAAAACATCAGTAAACTGGAGTGAGTTGAGAGGGGTGACAATATGGTGGTAAATGGAGTACTTGACCTGTGAGGAGAGGCTGGGGAGCTGGGCGTATTCAGCCTGGAGCAGAGATGGTTTCAGGGAGACCTAGCAGCAGCCCCCAATGCCTACAAAAAGGTCATTGAGAAGATGGCATTTGGCTTTTTGGCTGCTGATCTCTTATTCCTAGTATTCAGTGACAGGAGGTGTGGGAATGGTTCTAAGCTTCATCAGGGGAGGGTTAGACTGGACACTAGGAAACATTTCTTTACTGCGAGGGTGGTTAAACACTAGAAAAGGCTTTCTAGAGAGCTGGCCAAAGCCCCAGGCCTATCAGTGGTATTTGGATGATGCCCTTAATAATATGCCTTAACTTGTAGTCAGCCCTGAATTGATCAGGCAGTGGGACTAGAGGATCGTTGTAGGTCCCTTCCAACTGAAGTAGTCTACTTCTTTTTTCTTTTTTCTTTTTACTTTTCTCTTTTCTTTTCTTTTCTTTTCTTTTCTTTTCTTTTCTTTTCTTTTCTTTTCTTTTCTTTTCTTTTCTTTTCTTTTCTTTTCTTTTCTTTTCTTTTCTTTTCTTTTCTTTTTTCTTCCTTTTCTTTTCTTTTTTTCTATCCCATCCAATCCCATACCTTCCCTTCCCATCCCATCCTATCATATTCTTTGCAGTGGTGCGGGGTGTGCAATGACAGAGAATGGGAAAAATTTGGAATGGGGACATAATGACACAAGGAAAATTTTTTTCGCCATAGTAAGAGTCCAGAGATTCTAGGATGTTCTTGGAGGTTTACCAGATCCTGCAGGATAAATTCCTGAGCAGCCTGATCTAAATTCAGTGTAGACCCTACTTTTAGGTTAGTCTAGAATCCTCTCTCAATTATTCTGTGGCACTGTGATGTTGGCTGTCAGTCTTGTGTCTGGAAATAATGCTTTTCTGGTGTTACTATTCAAACAAAAAGTGTACAACTGTAAGGAGATTCAAAGATCCAAAAGTGAAAATTAAAGAAACCCCCAGAAAAACATCTGTCACTAGGAAGTGTAACTGATAGTTCATCAGTTAGCTTGTAGATGTAAGCATGAGCAAACTTGGTAATAGTATGCTCTTCACACTATAACAAGATTATTTGAGCCTATTTAACTACTTGTGAATTGACATGCCACTTGATGTGTACCCTTAAAATCAAAAAGGAAAATTGTGCATCTACTTGCATAAATCTTGTGTATGAGGCTAAATACCAAGGATGCTGACGAAGATATGGTTAGAGAGGAAGACCAACATAAATCAGCGAATAAACCTGTATTTAATAGATCTGATTAGCTTTGCAGTTTTCCAAGCATTGTAAGAAAGATTGCATGCTTGAGTACAACAAGTCAAACTAAGGAGTAGCTGCAGAAAGCATCTAAGCAATTTGTGATTAGTTATCAGATGCAGGGTATCAAGGCTGGCACCTGAGTGCTACTTTACATCACTGGAAGTAGGCAATGAAGGTTGCTGGTTGTGCAAGGATTCGCTCTAGTTGAGTTCTGACTGCAGGGTTTGAAGCAAGGAAGTCCTATGACTCCTGGCATACAAAAATTCAGGTTATTCTGTCTCTATAAAACCCTCTGGCCATGCTGGCAGGGCCAGTGGAAGGAAGGAAGGGCATAGATGATGTGGCTGTGAGGAAGCTACAGGCAGTGTTATGGAAAAGCTTGTTGATTGTGTGGAAAAATAGCCACTACAACATGTTGACTTCCTAACTATGGGGCTGTTCAGTCCTTATCACTGAGGGAGGGGGTAAAAGCAAAGCTAATGTAATTTATTATTTCTTGAGAGACATCTTAATTTCTTAAAGTCACCGTTAAACAATTATGTCCCCTTACCCAGTACATAAAAGGACATAAAATTTCTAAAAATTGTATTGATGATAAAATAGTACAGAAATAACTCATTTTCACAGTTAAGCAGAACTCTACAGCTACAATCCATAAAAATCTTTCAAAGCTCTGTAAGTGCACTTCTCATTACAAATCTACAGTGCTGGGCTTATTCTTTGTCCATGAGTCTTTTCTGCACAAATATTCAGTGTAGTTTCCATGGTTATGCCTATACTGGTAAACTAAACAATGTCAGGTCATGGGCAAGAGTGTGTGTTCAGCTTCACTGTTGTTAGCCCAGTCCTAGTAGAGCTTTGGCTTGCTGCAACTAGCGCCTTCCAGGAAAATGCTCAGGCAAGGCTGGAGAGATAGCAAAAGTCAGGGACAATGCCCAGTAAATAACCACTCTGGTTTTGAAGATAAGACAGTTTAGCCAAAAGGATGGAAGTCATGCTATGCCAGTTGGCCTCCAGGCTGGAGAATGGTCCCTGTCCCATTTAATTTACTAGAATAGACATAGCCCTGGTTGTTGTGTTCACAAATCTGTCCTTAGCAATTTGGGACCCTGGCGATAGTCTTGTCTGCTGCTTGGCCACCTCTGGCTGTTGGTACACAAAGTTGCAGTCCTGTGAAGGGCAGATGCTGTGCTGCATATTCTCTTCTTTGTGTAACTTGGTGCTGTTACAGTGTGAGAGGATATCCTGAGCTGCCACCTGTGCAAATGAAAACTTGTTCCAATTAACACCTATAGAATGAACATGGCACCAGATAATTACAGGAAAATATCTTTGGAAGAATAAAAAAGTATTTTTCTTCAGAAGATCAATGTCCTTTCACCCTACCTCTTTAACGAGTGTTCATACCTGTCATCACAGCCTTCCCATTGAGACCACACGTTCTCCTCCCCAGGCCATTAGCTGTCTCTTTTCATTTCTGTTGCCATGCCATAGAAAATGAAAACAAACACTGTGGGATCACAAATGTGGTCATAATTCTTTATCATACAATTTAAAGCAGAAGCTAATAACAAGGAAAAAGACTAATACTTGAATAGGTTGTTGCATATACAAACAGTGCAATAATTGTCTCTCAGTCTGAACAAAAAGATAATAAAAATGTTTTACAGTGCTCCTTAATTGTACCAAAAATTGAAAATCAAGACTTTATTGCAGAAAAAGGAAGCATTAATCTGTCTGAGGGCCATTTTGTGGAGAATACTTCCTGGGGAGGTATGGTGATAATTACTTATCTTTAATAGGTTTCTGGGTTGCAGAACCAAAATGCAGTGGTGAAGGTGGTATAGGGGTTATTTATGAGCCCCTAAACCACCATGCTTCATTACATCCCACATCTAATGTGACTTACAGGTCTGCAGTTTCAGCATGCTTGTTTGGGTCTCTTTTAGCATCCAGCTGTTGAGGGTTGAAGAAAATGTGCTGGCTGAGTCATTCCACAATGTCACGTGAATTTGCTGCTTTCCTCTGTGATGTATCATACTGGCAGCTCAGAGTGAAGAAAGAACTGATAAAACATGGTGATGGGCATCACTTATGGGAATCAGGCTGGCAGCAGAGAGAGCTGCAAAAGAAGATACAGCAGAATGCCGGATCAGGGAGGGCTTGTGAACAGAATGGCACCAACACCAGACGGATAAGAGCTTGGCTAAAACACAGTCTAGTGATGGGAGCCAAGGGAAAGTTCGTTCAAGCAGAGTAGTGGAGGAGACTGAGCTCTCTTCCTGTTTGAAGTTAATGGCAAAATTCTCATTGACCTTCAGTACCAGGGAGGGATATATTATATACTAGGGTTTTGTTCTTGTTAAAGGGTCAAGTTAACGCTTTCTGTAAGGTAATTACTGAACAAAGTGTTTAAATTTTTTGAAACTTAATTTTATAGAAGTCACCTATTGACATCACTTCTTAGCAGGACAACAAAGCACATGTTCCCTTCTAACTATTGCCTAGACATGGTAAGTAATTTTCCTTTTTCCCCAGGGTTCCCATGTGGTCTTACAAGAACACTTGGTTTTTTCTTGCTTAGTTATCAGAATTCTATTTAAATACAGATAGTCAACCTTTTTCTATGGTTTGTGTTTTGCTTGCAATTATTTTGCACTCTTCAGGGACACATTTATTGTAGATGTATTCATACAAACTCTAAGTTCAGCTGACAGGCCCTAGAAGGGAATGAGTGGTGCTAAGAACCTCTCTTCGGTTATTGACACTTAATTCTCTCTCAGTGGAATAAAGTTCAGCATCAATGCCAAGTAAAACTGTGCAGATTATTTCTCTAATCTGAAAAATCCTGGTCTACTGAAAATGAAATAATTCTCTAGCAACTCCAGTCTGGAGAGACATGGAATATTACTCTCACATTTTAATTTTTTTTTTTTTTTTTTTACTGTCAATATCATTGTATTCACATTTTGGGACTTGAGCAGAGTTTGAAGGTAATTTACCATAAAATGAAAAAGCTTGAAAAAATTGGATGAGTCACTGTCCTTGATGAGCAATCTCTTGGGTGGGTTTTGGGGTTTGACCTCCTTGCGTTTTCCCCACACTTTCCCAATGCATCCTTTTATATTGTTCATGATATGCTATAGAGGTATTTTGTATTATATAGAAGAATGAAAATATAAGAATCATTTATTATTTTAATTAGTAATCTCTGTCTTCACATTCCATACTTCAACTTGTTCCCTGACCTCTGCCAGGGAGAAACCAAGTATTTCAGTATGGGTGACAAGAAGAATCCAGCTTCAGAAGGAGAAATGCACACATGACATAGTATAGATGAACAGATGAGAAATGAATGAATGCATATATTTAATAACAGAATAATAAAAGCAAGACATTTTGGCAGCATCTTCAATGCATGAAACTCTAGGGATATCAAGAAACACTTGTGAAAGGCTTGTGTCACTGTGAGCAGATAGTGTAATTATATATATGCTAACTGGAAAGTAGACAGAAAAATAATTTTGATTTATTTAGGATACCATTTGACTTTGAGACAAAGCTGGTTGTAGAAGCACTGCAGGGCATCTATCCACAGCTCCACTCTGAATCCTCCCAGAAATGTGCTGTGATGAAATGGCAAACACCTATATTTGAATTACCTGGGTTCAAAGCAGGGTTTTCTTTTTTTTTTCTTTTTCTTTTTTTTTTTCCCTGTAGCTATTAAATATTGTCATTTATCATTGTTAGAAGAAGTACTTAATGACACTTTAAACATAATTTATCACTCTGTCTACAGCTGTAAAAATCCCTAATCAGAAAGCCCAGATGGGAGCCTAGCACCTTTCAGACTGATCTATGTGAGAGATTTTGATGTAAGAACATACATTAATTTCAACAATGTGATTACTAGAAGTTTTTGGCTTACTGAGATGGTGGTGGTAACTAGAGTACTTAAAGGATAAGACTAAAACATAGCAGCTACTTTGTTCTATATAATGACAACTGTCCTTTGCCAAGTCATACCTTTGTGAGCTGTAAGCTAGTACATACTGACGGAACTTGTAGAAACCCACATTTCCCTGTGATTGACCAGCTGGGATGAGTAGCTTAGTGTCTTCTACACTTCGATATTTAAAAGTAGAATCATAGAATTATAGAATCATAGAATGATTTGGGTTGAAAGGGACCTTTAAAGATCATCTACTCCAACCCCCCTGCAGTAAGTAGTGACATCTTTAAATCAGGTTGCTCAGAGTCCCATCCTACCTGACTTTGAGTGTTTTCAGGGATGGAGCATCTACCACCTGTCTGGACAACTCGTTCCAGTGTTTCACCATGTAACCATGTCCTAATAATGGGAATCCTTTATCTTGAGCTCCAGATAAATATGGACTACCTTTTCATTACAAAATAGAGTGACAAACCATGGTGTGCTGTGCTACCCTTCTAATACTTCGTCTTGCTTCTTTCATGACTGAAGAGTTTCTGTGAGATCAAGGAGATCCAAGGCTGAATACAGGTGATACTGATGTGGGCAGAAAGAGCTAGCAGTAATGGGGAGCACACTAGAAAAGTGACCTGGTTCTCAGGATGGGAAGAAGGAGCAGGACTCACTGGAGTCAACATGTAGTAGTTTGTATTCAGCAAGGTGAATCCCTGGGCCCCATGCTGTCAAGCTAAAGGAGAAATGACATTTCATTTCACACACCTATATGAATATCTAAGTTAGATTCCTCCAGTAGACATTGTGACTTTTTTTCTTTTCACATTTGTTTAGCTATATCTCTTGCAGGTGCATGGTGAAGATTACCAGATCATTCTTTATTCTCCCACACCTGACCAAGCATCTTCACATTTTTTCCACTAAATTCAATAAGACCAAGTTTGAGGTGCAGAGAATATAATAGATTATGAACCAACTATATGATCAAGTATATTCAGAAATTCTTTATACACATGAGATGCCACTTTGCCTCCTAGCTGCTGCAACATGATTACTGCGTTACGACTCTTTAATAACTTAGTGACAGTGAGATCAATGGTACCTGTAGGATATAAACTTTATCACTGAAACTCCACAGTTAGGACGTCTACCTGCTCTCCAAACAGATGATCTCTACATGGATTTTTAATAGATTCTACTCCTTGCATAATTTACTTTTAAATCTAAATATAGTTATACAAGTTACAATCTTTTCCTTTTCTATGCAAGCCAATGCAATAGTATTTTTTTTTCCATTTGGTTGACATTGCTGTTCAGAGCAGCTGAGGGTGCTCTGTTTTGCTTAGGTAAGGGTTTATTTGAGACCCTGTAGAGTCCATGCCACTTCCCTAACTCTTGCCAAAAGCTAGCAGTGTGTTTATGCCTCTACCTACCACAGAGGAAGTGAGCTGGGTTTACATGTGAGCAATGGCAGATGGATGGTGGTGTTCCCAGGTGTGGAGTACCCACCATGCCAGTAAGTTCTGACTGGTCCTTGTCAGCTCCTGCTTCTTCCTTGCTGCAAAGTGAACTTCCACTGATACAGTTATTAACTTGCTTTCATTCATGTTGCATTCCTCCATCTTTGTCTCCTTTAATTAAGCTAAAAACTGTCAGGCAAAGCTTTGACTTATCTATGTTGTTTTATATCTGTCACAGCCTGACCTTGGTCAAAGCTGAGACCTTCTGTCCTTTACAGCTACTGCTACTGGTAGCATTACTACAAAAAGAATCAATGGCATCATTAGAAAATAAACCTCCTGTGTGTTTCAGTGCAGCTGACACCTAGCTGATACATAGCTGCATTAAGCCATGGTAATATCATACTTGCATGTCCTTGTTAGTGCTGGTTGAATGATAATATGGACCTTGATTCTCAACTGCTTTTATGAATTTCCCAGGCGAAGTGAGTTTGCTCTTGTTCAGAAATCAGAACAGGTTATCAGAATTTTCTATGAATGTATAAACTTGAACTACCTTCTCTAATTTTAAATTCCAATATATAACGGCTACGTCAAATAACAGCACTGTTGACTAAATAACCATTGTTAGCAACAGGCAGCTAATCATCAGAGTGGAAGTAATAAGTGAATGTACTTACTCAATTAGTCTTTTTATTGCATTATGACTACAGATTTTAGAAAGAAGAAATTGCAAAGTCTTTCAGATTGACTTCAGACTTTGGATGCCCATCTTTTCTTTACTTACCTGGCGGTTGGAATTGCATCTTATTATATCCTTATTGCTGCTTCTGTCCCAAAGGAGGTAATAGTAATCTCACGTTTCTTCCTTTCTCTGTTATGCAGTCACAGATGTTTTCTATCCTTCTGATTGACACGCCTAAAAAAAAATCTAACTGCTGTGTAACCTGTTCCCAACCTTTTGTAATATAAACTAGTGAGCTATGTTGAAAGGGATGCCCTTAAATAAGTGGCCTGACTTTCAAAGGCTGGAGTACACTGACACCCAAAAAAAGAAATTAAAAAGAGAAAAAAAGTTAAAAGTTCTGAAAGGGAAGGATTTGGAATGAACAATTTTTAGCTTGTTGCTTAGTCTTACTGTTTTTAAAGTTAGGGGGTTTTTTTTAGTAACTTTTGTCAGCTGAAAGCAAATAGAGTGAATTTCAAATGGAGCATGAGTCTGCATATTTCTGTGCTTCCCCAAAAAACCATGGTCTCTAATCTCTGTGGGGCTAATACAACTGTAAAGACTCTGCCCACAGGTATTACCAATACTGTCAGTGCTGAGTTAAGGCTACTATCTATCAAGATAAATACTTTTTTTTTTTTTTCAATGATTAATGTTATTGCTAGGTTCTAATGTATTTCTACTAATGCTGCTTTAACTTACTCATGTTTGCCCATCAAACAGAACAGGTCTTGATCTTTCTACTTCCAGCAAGACCTGTGTCCAGGCTGAAGGATATTAAAAGTCAACCCTATAAATGCAGGTTCAGAAGTTTCTCTTTCCACCTCTCTGCAGACAAGCAGAGTGGGGATCCCTTAGTCCACAGTTCCTGAAGAGGATCCTGGCTCAGAAAACTTTTTGATAGCTGAGCATAGAGGCATGGAGCCTTCTAGCCACTGAATAGCCCTGCCACAATCACAGTGTGCAGCTCTCATATGGTAGACTTTGGTGGGGCCTTGGTTTGTTATGAACCAGTGATGAACCCACTTCAATACCAGACCCTACTTAGGGCAGTGTCTTAATGGTGCATTTGATAAAAGGTGAAATGATTTGCAAGATAGAATAAAATGTTGATAAAATGGAAAGCAGTGAAGTCTATAATGCCTCTTCCACCTATGATTGTAGGAAAAAAATGTTTGTGTGTTTGCAAACATATAGATATAGTCAGACAGCCCTGTGGTCTGAAGACTTGTCGAAAGGACATCTGTAACATCATCTGTTGAGATATTGAAGACTAAAGTCAAATGATCAACCCTCTTTTGCTTGGATGATGACCATGCAGTGAGAATATTGCACTTGTTCTGGTAAAAATTCATTCAGTTGTGAGGAATGGGACTGTGAAATTTTTCCTCTTAAAAAGGATGAGGAAATACAGTCCAAAAGTACTTTATAGTGACCAAGAGAGGGGAGATGGTTGAATTAGAGAGTTTCTGTTGTCTAATTATCGACTTTCAAATTTGATTTTGTGTTTTGTTTCCTCATCATGAAACCATTTTTTGTTTCATACTTAGGCCCAGACATGTGAAGATGTTGCTGTAAAATCCCTGTTTTGGGAATGTTTGATATTCTATGATTTCTGGGTGGATGTTCAAGCTATAACAATTTTGCTAACCTTCAAAGGAATTTATCAATATTTGAACCAGGCTTTATTTGCTGTCAGCACAACTTGCCTAATAGGTTGTATGTGTATCTGTAAATAAACCGAGCCACATCATAAAAAACATGAATGCATTTATACTGACACAGCTAGGCAGGATATGGATGAGAACGAGACACTGTTCCTGCCCAACATACTTACTATTTAATTTCATAACAGGTGATATGAAGACGCGGAAAGGGCTGCCTCAATGTCAAAGAATGACAGAAGGTAGGTAGACATGATGTGAAGAAGTATGTGGGGTTTGGAGTTCAATCAGATTAAAAAAAAAAAAAAATGCAGTAAAATATTTGGGAGCTGGTCTACCCAGACTGATAAAAAGCATTGGCACATGGGAGGACAAACAGGTTAATGGAGCATGTGGTGCTATATGCACTACCACTGCTTTAAAATTGCCATTTTGTGGTACTTTATCTTAGAGATTAGAAAATCAATATTTACTTAAATATATGGTGCATTGCTAGCAAATAAAAGTAGAACAGTGTTTTTTTCCCTTCTCAATTGGAAGTGACTGGTAACTAGTCATTTGGATGGATTCAGGGGTGGGAAATCTATGACCACAGCTTCTTCAGGCTGAGACTTGTGGGTTTCCATAACAAAGTGACAGACAATAACCAAGATTTGTTTCTTTGTATCTTGTGAATCCAATTAGTAAGGAGACTGTGGCATCATCAGCATTCCTCAGAGTCCAGTCTAAGGAAAACTCTGCCTGTGGGGAAGCATCTTTTTAAAATGAAGTGCTAATAAAATATTCCATGGTAAACACATTTTCTTGCTCAGAGAATCTCAGGATAGATTAATTGGTACTTGCATGGACTTTTAGGGCTATATACTTTTAGTACTGAGTTCACAATGGTTATCATAATCTAATTATAAAAACTTAAATTGGACTTCCAACAGTGACCATTTCAATCCAAGATAGCTGGAAAATAGCTCCTCTGCAGTATTCTTAATTTATTTAAATAATTTTGTCAGCATTATATATGTGCTATGCAATTACTTTATGTAATATATTATTACTACTTCCTTAATATATTATAGTAATATTAAGTGTATTTTTGTATATTCATAGCTGTGCATAACACTAGGGAATTGTGTGATAGGACACTGCATGTCAATGTACATATCCCATATGGAGACAAAAGCATAATGGTTGGGTTTTTTTCAGAGTTTATAAGTTGCTGTGAAGTTCAAGGTAAAATACAGAAGGACTGGCACTAGGGAAGCTGGATCTTGCATGTAAGTGGTTTGGGCAAGGGAGAATTTTCTGTATATCTACAGACGCAGATTTTCTCTAATTTGTTATAGTTTGTATGGAGAGGACCTTGCACAGAACTAAGTTGACAAGGGGAAGAGTGACAATTTATACAGCTAAATGCTCTAGGCCACATATCTCTAAGTTATGTTTATGGATAGGCTACTCTGCAAAAGCCTTTTATAACCTGAAGCAAATTAAAGGACACATCTAGAGAGGACATATTAATGTACATGCAGTCAGAATTAAGGTTTTGTCTGAGCACGGGATAAGTGTTAGTCGAGATGCTTTGTATGGATAAGCCTTGCAATTATTTGTGTTGTAAAAGCAAAAGCAAAGCAGGACTCTCATGGAATGGAGAGTGTGTAAAATACAGCACACTGCAGATAGAGTAGCTGAAGCTGTGAATTCTTCTGCCACCACCAAAGTGGACATGAGAAGTACCCTTCTCTTTCTGTCTACAACGGTAGTGTCAGGAGATGATCTCATGCCTGCAGGCTTCTATGCCAGGCTTTTCTTATGCAGAGTCCATTCTCTATTCCCTGAAATAGCTTGTGTTCATGTGCTCAGTGATCTTATTATAGGTTCTGCCACATTGTGTGGTGTGGAGGTGAGCCACTGGTCTGTAGCTCCCATTTCCTCTGGAGCTGCTCTCCAGCCAGGAGGCACAGTGGCAGCTGGTGCGCTGCCAGTGCTCGGGCACACGGCTGTTTGCAATGGCACATTACACACTTTGGCCAACACTTATCTGCAATTTTGAGTTTGAGCTCCTTCAAGACTCTGTGGGTTAACACCATCTGGTCCCAATGATTTACTGAAATCTAATGTGCTTGGTCTGAGACCTCTGTATATTTACTTCAAATTCATCTCACTCTTCTGACAAATCTGCTGCAAAGGTGTCAGGTCTCAAAAGCTCCTCATCATCTTCAACAGTAAAAACCAGTTCAAGGAAACTACAGAGCTTCCCTGTTGTTCCCTTATTGTCCCCACGTGCTTCTTTTACACTTTTGCCATCAATCAGTTATAGCACTTTCCTGGTCTGATTCAGACTTTTAATGTATTTGAAAGAGTACAGTAGTTTAAGGAGATAAAAGTACTATTCGAGTTCTGTTTAAGGATCAGTATTTCCTCTTTACATTCAGCCTGCAGTGTTTTATGGGCTTCTCTGTTCTCCTTATCTGAGCCAACTTCTTATTTCTTAAATACCAACCAATTTGCTAGTCTCCTTACCTGTCCTATTGAGCTATGCAAATTATTTTCTTGAACTGCTTTTTCTTTTTCAATTATGATGCATTTTATTTCCATTTCTAATACACCACTTTTTTATATTCTTCAGGCTTCTGATAGTCTTTCTGCTTTTTTTGACTACTCTCTGCCCCTCTTATGACCTCTACCCCTTGTCAGGCTTGATTCGTTTTTATACAGTTCCATCTCTTCAAGCTGAATATCAATGTGCAGCATATTGTTTTCCTACTCTCTTTGGCCACCATGTTAAACCTGCTGCAGTGTGACTCATCCATGGATAACCCTTCAGCTAGATCCTGTGCACAACTCAACATCAAGTCCAGAAGAAGTTAATCTTTTCTTGTGGTTTTTTTTGAGACTAACTATTCTACAAAGAGTCTTTTGTTACATCCCAAAGAGTTATCTCTACATTGCAGTGAGGTATGGCTGCAGTTCTTAGGTGGGTAGCTGAAATCTGCTATTACTGTCTCCCCTAAACGTAGAGTTTCTCTAATCTCACATAACACTTCCTCATCACTGCCATCATCCTGTTTGGGGTGTTGGTTGTGCATCCAAGCAGTACATGCTGCTATCAGGGATTTGCACCTGAGACAAATCCATAGGACTATTTTTGTAATTTTTATACTGTTACATTTAATATTATCCATCCCACACAGATCATTCACCTCCCTTTAGATGCTACCATATTCTTCCTGTAAGGTTTGTTACTTAGTAACATGGAATCCCTCTGGTTTTCCTCCTCCACCAGGTGTCTGAGATGCCTATTATATTAGGCTTGTAATTTGATCTGAGTGTTTTAGTTCTTCCATCATTTTGTTTTTAGGAATTTAACACTGGTATAGAAACATTTGCAAGTTCTGCCCTCAACTACCTAAAACTGGCATGCACCAGTGAAATGGCATTATAAGAGTTCTCATTCACCTTCCTTATTTATGTCTGTGCTGCAGTTATTCTACCATTTTTCTCAGAGGTACACTGAGCATTTGTGTGGTGAGTTGACTCTGGCTGGATGCCAGATGCCCACCAAAGCTGCTCTATCACTCCCCTCCTCAACTGGATAGGGGGAGAGAAAATATAATGAAAGGCTTGAAGGTTGAGATAAGGACAGGGAGAGATCACTCAGCAATTACTGTCATGGGACTGTCAACAGACTCAACTTGGGGAAATTACCTTAATTTATTACCAGTCAAATCTGAGTACAATAATGAGAAATAAAATAAAATCTTAAAAACACCTTTGTCCCACCCCTCCCTTCTTCCAGGGCTCAGCTTTACCCCTGATTTTCTCTATCTCCTCCCCACAAGTGGCACAGTCAGTTCATCACATATTGTCTCTGCTGCTCCTTCTTGCTCAGTGGGAGGACTCCTCATGCTCTTCTCCAGCTCCAGCATGGGGTCCCACTCTCGGGAGACGGTTGTTCACTAAATCTCCAATCTGAGTCCTTCCCATAGGCTGCATTTCACAAACTGTTCCAGCGTGGGTCCCTCCAGGGTCACAAGTGCAGCCAGCAGCCTGGGCCAGTGTGGGCTCCCCTACATGGGTCCACAGGTCCTGCCAGGAGCCTGCTCCATTGTGGGCTTCCCAAGGGGTCACAGCCCATCAGGATAAGTTACTGCTCACATACACTGCTTTGTAAACAAAATTTAGGCAGATAATCCCTGTTCATCTATGCTAGGAACAGGGAATGGGTTTTTTTTTTTGAAGTTTGTATTACAGAATCACAGGGTGGTAGGGATTGGAAGGGACGTCTGAAGATCATCTAGTCCAACCCCTCTGCTGGAGCAGAATTCTAGAGTAGATCACATAGGAACATGTCCAGATAGGTTTTAAATATCTCCAGAGAAGGAGATTCCACAACCTCTCTGGGTAGCCTCTTCCAGTGCTCTGTCACCCTCACAAGAAGAAAGCGTTTCCTTACATTTAGGTTGAACCTTTTGTTTACAAGTTTGTGGCCATTGCTTCTTGTCCTATCACTGGACACTACTGAGAAGAGCCTGGCCCCATTCTCCTGACATCTGCCCTTCAGATATTTATAAGCATTGATTGGATCCCTCCTCAGCCACCTCTTCTCCAAGCTTCCTCAGCCTTTCCTCCTATAGTAGACAACTAGATAATCTTTGAGGTCCCTTCCAACCCAAACCATTTTATGATTCTATGATCTTTAAGCTCAGGAAGTTGTGAACTTCTTTCATTTAGAATTATTGCTTAACAGCTTGACATGACGTTCTTGTCTTTGAATCGCAGAATCACAGAATCGCTTTGGCTGGAAAGACCTTTAAGAACATCAAATCCAACTGTTATCTAACTCTACCTGGTCCACTTCTAAACCATGTCCTTGAGCACCATATCTAGACGGCTTTTAAATACATCCAGGGATGGTGATTACACCACTTCCCTGGGCAGCCTGTTCCAGTCTTTGATAACCCTTTCAGTGTAGGAGTTTTTTCTAATGTCTAACCTAAACCTCTCTCCTAATGTCTAACCTCGAAAGACTTGCATCTCCTGATAGTGCCATTCAACTAGATTACCAGGACTGTGCAGGGCTCCAGACACCACCTGCACCACACATATGTAGGTAGATTTGCTGTCATGAAACAAGACAAGAGATGCAGAATCAGGTTGCATTAAATATTATGATTAAATATGAATCTAGGCAGTTCAGTGGGTAATCTCTGTTAATGAATATATTAAATAAGTCATCAAGGAGATAAACACAAAGAGCAGAGGACTGCAATGACCCTTTGCAGTCTCTTCTCTCTGCTCTTTAAACACGCATCACTGTTTCTTTTCACAGCCTTCATTAAATTAGTTCTTCATTAATTGTGAAGTTTCCTTCCTTATTGTCTGTTTCAGCCTTGTGGCTACATTACCCATAGTGCTTCCAATGCTGACACAATCATCTAATAATAGAAATACTGATCACTGTAATCTCAGGTGCTGGAAACATCCCACAGGTCAAATTCACCTTTAGTGTAAACCTAAAGTTTCCCAGGGACTATTATTTGGCACCTTTCATAGCAGTTCATTTAGTTATCAGCCCTGCGCATTGCTACTCAAAGGGAAATCTGATTTTTTAGATCATGGGTTAGACAAGGGTTACAGTAAGTTGCCTCTTGTTTCTTGAGCTACATGTTCACTATCTCCCAACCATTATAGCTGTTCTGACATTAAAAAAACCAGCTGGAACAAGTAGTTTTTATCATGAATTCTAATACTCTTTTAAAAAGTTTAATTTATTTGCTTGGTGTCTCTCTGGTGCTGAGAGAGTGAGCATGCATAATAGTATAAGGGTGAACCTTTCAAAGTTCATATATGAGAAGGTTTACACAATCAAAACGAAAGAGGCATTTTTTTCTTCTCTTTTCAAATTCTGACATTGTAAAAAACAGTGAAGTATGTTCTGAATTATAACCTTCTTTTTCTCATACTGCCTTTAGTAACTATATTAGAATTATAGCCTGTCATTGCTGCCTACTTTCACATAACACCAAATTTTACTATATTTTCTTATGTTCTAAAAAAGGAAAAATGTATAGATTAATAATTCAAATTTGGAAGCTAGGCACACCTTCTTCTTGATAATGGTTAAAAGGATAATCTAAGTCAGTTTTGATGGAGAAATAACTTTTTCTTAAAAGATATCAGAGAAGGTGTAGCTGCTGTTCCATATGGGTGACAGTAATAAAATTTCAAGACAAAATATTATGGGTGTACTTAACCCCTTCTTTGACTGAAAACAAATAGAGGAAGGGATTAGTATCTTATGATTCAGGAACCTAAAAATTAGATTTATATAATGTTCTTAATTTGTCTGGGTAGAGAAATCAGTGTCTTCATTACTTGTCTTATCTGAAGATAGGCATCAAAAATAGACCAATATTGTCCCATGGAGGTGCTTTTTTCCATCTACTGACTATGCAATATCTGGGGCAGACAGCTGCATTTTAGATATCTAACATGTAGACCTCTGAAGTGGGGTGCGATGAAGTTGCTCACAGGTTCTTGAGGGCACCGACAGATTTCACAACCTCTCCTTCCTACCCAGGGGTTTGTGGCTGTGCTTAAGGCAAGCCCTGGCACAGTACAGCAGAACCTGGGGTCCAGCTGCTGTCCCTACCCATGCCATGTTGTAGTGATCCAAAATTTTAAGAAAAGATTAGAGATTTTGAATGCCCAGTCAGATATAACTTAGATATGCCTGATTAGAAATGGCTTAGTCTTGTTTTGGGAAATCTGGCCCTTGAACATGTAACAGAAGTTGGACATCCAAAATCAAATCACTGTAATTATTCATTCATTTCTGAAAAATTTAGCTCTATAGATACAGAGAAAGAAAGTTACTAGCAGTTGCAAGTGGTTAATATTTCAGAAAAAAAAAAGAACTGCTGCGTCTGATTCTCAAATATGAATTTGTGTTCCTAAATTTAGACAGCCATTTTTTAAAATGCTGGCTAATATCCATATGACCTAAATAAGTGTCCTGATTTTCAGAGATGCTGAGACTTTCAGCTCTCATTAAAATCAATACCTTGAATAATAACTGCTACTGTTTTGTAGAATTCTTTTGGATACTGAAATATGTATTTGTGTCTTTAAACTGAAGGCAGATAATCCTGCTCTTATGTGTGCTGTTTATTCATAGGCATGTAAATGTGTGGGTTTTTGACTTGAAGGACTTAGACTGTGGCTTATTAAATACATCTGACCTAGAGAAAATGAATTGAATCTAAGCAGAAAGACATGAGAGAGAGAGAAACTATATGGATTTGAACTTTTTTTTTCCCTCTTGTATACTCCCAGAAATGTTAAAGTTTTCAAATTCTTTACAAACTTTCCTTTTCCTATTGATTTGGATGGAAACAGGAGCTTTACTGACTCTTTCTTAAAGGAAATGTAAGGATAAAGTGGAACTTCTCTTTCTTAAAAAGCTTTTACCTGTTTGCTATATACTATATGCAGTTAAAAGTCCTTACAGTACTAATTGTGTGTTTATACAATGGGAACAATATAAAATGGACATTAGGAAGCATTTCTTTACTGAGAGGGTAGTTAAGCGCTGGAACAGGTTTCCTAGAGAGGTGGTCAATGCCCCAAGCCTGTCAGTGTCTAAGAGGCATTTGGACAATATCCTCAATAACATGCCTTAGCTTTTTGTCAGCCCTGAAGTGGTCAGGCAGTTGGACTAGATGATCATTATGGTCCCTTCCAATAAAATTATTCTATTCTATTCTATTCTATTCTATTCCATTCCATTCCATTCCGTTCTATTCCTAACAGGGAATATTAGAAGAATATGCCCATCTTTGTAATCTAACTTTGTTTTTTAGTTCATTCTCTAAATGAAAAAACTCAAACAAAACACTCAAATTTACCATGCTTTTTTAAGACCAAGTGAAGATCTGAATTTGAAATGCTGAGAGATCCTTATTGTTACAACACAGACATGAACAGTGACACTTCAATATTTGTAATATTCAATTTTTGCTAGATAAACACTGGAAGAAACCAGAAGACAAAAACATCTGCTACAGCCTAGGGACACAGAGTGAAGATGCTCAGTGTTACTGCTGGCACATCAACTAATCATACAGACATTGTTAAAACAAAGATTGTTTTTTAATCCTATAGAAGCATAGTATAATAAAAGCTTAAATAGCCTGCAAACATATTTGACATTGACATATAATGCCAATAAATAAGACTTGTACAATAGACTGTGAGCTGCAGATGGATGAGCAGAAATGGAACTCATTGTAGTTTTCTATCAGCCACTTGCTATTTTTGAAGCAGGAAACAATAAAAATGACCTAGTGCTTTATTTTCTGTGTCAAAAAGAACTCTTCTTTGGATTAAAAATACCCACATATTGTGGGGAAGTGAATATTTTATATGCATACTATTTGCAGCTCATGGAGCTCAGATGGATTAGAAATTATGCTGCATCAACTTTGATTTAAAAAGTCCTTGAAGTCAAGCTGTGGGTATAATCTAGCACTGATAGAGGATTAGCTATTTTGAACAATAAGGAATACCCTGTCCTTTATAATCAAATTTGATTTTGTTCACCAGTCCATGTCAGAGCCTACAATTGGTGTGTACACTGCAATGTGTGCACAGAAATAAATTTTTTTTGTTAAATACTTGGGACTAATCAAACAGATTTTCCTCAGTGACACTGACTAACTATGTTTGCATACATTCATTCCAAGATTTCATGTTAAGGCATCCTGATTACAGTAATTTCCACAATTGACATTTGGAAAGCCAATGATATTTCCAGTAGTTTATAGAAGAGATAGGTACTCCCTAAATGGAATGTTTTTGCTGGCGTGAAACTGAGTTATTCAACAGCACCCTTAGGACGCTTTTCTAAATGATGCCACACTTTGGCAGCTTCATCTGGTATACATTTAAATACCAGAAAACTTCAGTTTGAGATAGTAATGAAATTTATTCAGTGGGAATTGAGGGTAAAAACTGCCTTAATTTTTCAAACTGGGAGAAGAGCACTCTCTTCTTCCCATAGCCTCCTTTGACCCTGTACAAACAAAAGCTTAAAGATGGGTTATATCTACCATATAAAAATACCATAGGTTTTTTTTTTTTGTGTGTATATTTTTTAGGAGGAGTGGGGATAAAGATTGTGTGCAAAACATTTTACCAAACCCTTGCTAAAAGATTCCAGTACCTATTAACAAACTTCCTAGGCCAAGTACTTTCCAATATTTATGATTTTTGCCTTGGAAGATTAGGAAGTAGTCAGTCTTGCATATATATGCCTTTGGCTGGACACTAAAGACCTTGATCATCTCATAGGAGCATCCCAGGTCCTGCATGGATAAGATTTGTACCCTCTGGCAGTGCAGAGGACATGCACCTGTGCAAGAATAAATGAACAGGAATATGATTCCTCTTGTGAACCCTAGAGAATAGGCATTTTAAGGTTTATGTGCTGTGTAGCACTCTATGTTCTGTCTCTGTCTGATAGCTTTATTTGCAGGTCCCTATCTCTTTTTAAAATCAGTGCTAAAAACATGTAAGCATGTAATGCTCTCCACTGAATCACAGTGAACTACACTGTGGGCAGAGGGATCCAACTGCTGTAGGACCATATGCACAACACTTAATATAGCACAAAACACAAGAAAATCTTATGGTACTGGTGACCATGGATTGCTCTCTTTTTGTGTTTTTTTTATTTTTTCTTGTTCTTATGGTAATAGTAGTAGCAGAAAAATATAATATTGCTAGTTAATGGAGCATTAAAGTAATTTTGCAGAGTAAAATATATTTTTTTTATTTTAAATTCAAATATATTTATATAATTTTATTATATAAACCAATGAATCAGACCATTTGAGGTCACCACCTATTGTTTTATCCAGCCAAGTGTATTTAATATTTAAATCATAGTGACACTAGAGGAAGTTGACTGCACTTTGCTGTCTTTCACTGTCAAAACCTGGAATGAAACACACAAAGAGAGCAGAGAAGAGTTACTTTCCAAATCTGCTCTAAGAACTTTGTATTTTGCCTTTATAAGTGTTATAACTGCCTTGGAAATTTCTATGAAGAAAAAAAACTCATAAGTCAAGGTCATCTTTCCATTTTGCTGGCGTGTACTATGTTGAAATTGGCCATTCTGGATGGTATTTATGTAGGGATTCAGACCTGTTAAGGGTTCTTGCTGATTGTGTGAGTCTAATAGAAAAGGAGTTTTAAATGGAAGTACAAGGCAATATATTCAATTGGTTTCATTCTATTCTGGTAGCATGAGAGCGAGGCATCCATTTACCTTTCTCTTTCATGCAATTGGAGCTTAAGCATATAGATAGTAGGTCTGGTTGCTTGTGAATCAGTTCCACTCTGCACTGAATTTATCAGAATTACAGCTCTTAGAGACTGATCAGATTGAGAAATACAAAGAGGTTCAGTGGGACTGTGAATTTGATGGTGTCTGTCACAAAATAAGAATGCAAAACACACCTCCCTCCTTTGTGCCCAATAGTCAAATCTGTTCCCAATTATTGTACCCTTTCAAGTGTCAGAATTATTCCTCTCATTTTTCTATAAGTGCACATCACCTGCAAAGGGATATAAACTTATTGTCAAAAGATCACTTAACGAATCTCTGTCGCTGGAGACATTAAAAACCTGTCTGGACATATTCCTGTGTGATGATCTGCTCTAAGATCTTGCTCTAGCAGGGGGGTTGGACTAGAAGATGTTCAGAGGTCCCTTCCAACCTCTCCCCCTTTGTGATTCTGTGAAAGTGGATGCTACATGGAAGCTCCTAAAGCTGCCTTTGTTCTGGTCAGAGATGCGATGGATTTGCATGAAACTCAGTCTTTGCTCTAAACAATGGAGTATAGGAAAATGAGTCCCTCAGAAGCATTTCCAGGGCAGTAGAAACAATTATTCTTCATCTTCAGGATCCACTTTCCTAACTGAAATGAAAAAAAAAAAGGCAGTAGGTTGGTTGTGTAACTGATATCACTTAGTGTAGCTCCACTGATTACTACAACATTTCAATGACTTAAACTGATCCCACACACTTCTTTTTAGACATCACATAGTGTGTGTGATGTTAAAAAAGTGTGTCCTATGGAGTTCATCATACCAGATATTCTGGAGTGACTTTATCTTTTCCTAAACATCAAAACACATTTCCCGAGAGGACTCCTGTTTTCTCTTTCAAGCTAGCTAGCTATGCACATTTAATAAAATGTCCTCCTTCCTCCTGAGAGCCAGGGTAACATGCACGTGATTTAATTGTAGTCTGTTTGGCAAGCTAATTTACAAATCTTTCAATTCTGTATGACGCTCAGTGAATTCAGCTCCAATAGGTTTTATATTAATGCCATTACAGTATTTTATGCCACTGGATATTCTGGAATTGATATGTACTCTTAGAAACAAACTATTTATGGACATTCTGGGGTTTTTGATGGAAAAAGTGAAATTAAACACTGGTCATTATACTTAAGTGAGTAACTGTATTTAGGTGCATAAGAAACACGTAAGCAAACTCAGTTTTTAAAAGATTCTCAGAGATTTGGCATGTTAAAACAAATCCTTGGGATTTGCTGGGAATACGTTATAGAAAAATGCTGGTGGTGTCATTTTGCCATCTAGATTTTACCTTTGTACACCAATGATGCAACTGATGATAATCTAGCTGAATGGTTGCATTCGATTCCTGAGATGGTATTCATTTGACTGTTTGGGGATGGCTACATCTGGACTAGACTATTTTTATAGTAATTGCAAAGAAGGAGACACTTCTGAACACAATCCAATTCATCATAAGTATACTGGTCAAATACATAAATTAAACCAGGTCAAATAAATTTTACCATAAGTGACCTAGTGTAGATATGAATCCATTTATGGTCTATTCTTGATACGTACTAAAGTAGGTTTTCTATCTGAAAAAACTCACCACAATTATTATCAAAATGTTATAGAGGATTGACCGTGATAAGTCTGATCTATTTTTGACAGTGTCTCTACTCTGAGCAGAGGATTGGACCTAATGACCTCATAAAGTCCCTTCCAAGCTAATTTTTTCTATGGTTCTAGTAAGAATCATAGAATTGGTTTGTAAGAATTGGGAAATTAGAAATAAATTTTTACAATGTAATTCAGATTGCTGCTTTCAGCTGATATCTTTACAATGTCATCTTTCAAACTAAAGCATTTTAAAATATGTACGCTAAGAAGTTACAAGCAGCCTGTAGGCTCGACTGACCAGATTTTCTTTGTAAAGCATTTCCCTGGTTGGGGACTGTGAATACTCTTACAAGGAAAATCCTGTTGACACTGTGTTATTCAGGTTCTGTATCCATCCTACCATGATAATTATACTGGGCCTGAGTCTGAACTTCTCCCTGGGGCGAAATTCCTCTTGAAAGAAGGAAAAGCTGCTGACCTTTATCCTTTAAGAGATTATATTGTCAAAATAATCTCATTCTTCTACAAACAGCCTGAACTGAGCCTATGAAGAGTTTCAAAATACATGATTAATTCAATCTTAGAGATTTTAGCTGTTTGCTTACTCATACTAGAATGGCACACGAGCTAGGAGATTAAAAGCTGTGTTTCTTTGCCTCTGTTAACATGGTTGGGTAGGACGAGGGACTGGGGAACATAAATAGAAGGATTACAGCTAGCAAGGCATGTAGCTCATGCCAATCCTACTGGTGTGCATCCACCTGGGTTTCCAGAATGTACTGATGGAGGACAGAGCAGTGTTACTTGTGACTTGGTCACCCTTCAGGTCTTCTGGAGGCTAAACTGAAGGTGATACAACTCTGATCTGCCTTCACACTCTTTCAAAACTTCTCAGCTGTAAGACAACAGGTGAAATCAGGTAATGAAAGCAACAAGGTACCATTTCTGCCTAAATTTATGATTGGAAGCTTTTTCTAAGATAGGGCTGCTGGAATTGAGAGTCTATATAAAACATGTCTCCTCAAACAAAAACAAACCCAAACTCCCAAATATTAGCCAAGAAACAAATTGCAGTATCTACAAATCCTCCCTTACTGCCTTCGTTGACATGATTAATACTTGTCTCTTGAGAATGCCAGCAGGGATCACCAGATTCAGAGCCCTAAATTGTCTTGGTGATGCTCCACATTGTGTGCTATGGATAATACTGAAGGTTTTCTGAATAACTACTTCTGTAAATTCTTTAGATTTGATTCCCTGTACTACCAAAACTGCAGTACTGCTAAACCAACTTTAAATGGGGAATTTTGCCGGGAGAAAGAATTTTGCTGAATTTAGGTACGAAGATTTTGATGGCTGAGACTAAGTTACTCACCTTAAGCTCTTTTCATTGGATCTGAAATTCAATTTTAGGATTACAAGATCAGCTTGAACCAGCGGCCAACATATAAACACTTAGTGCCCTTTGAGATGCATGAGGGTCTCCTGATAGGACACAGATCTACTGGTCATTTGAGAGATTCATATCACTTCTGTTGATGTCCCAGATATCTTTGGAGAGTTCAGGTGGCACTGGACTCTTATTTGTGGACAGTAAAAACAAACCCTACACCTTATGTCTCATATAAAAAAGGCCAAGAATTAATAGGTCAAATATTGGTGTCAATCAATCAGATGTCTAAATTGGAGATAAAAATGCCCCCAAATACCTCAAATATTGCCATACCTTCTAGGAGACTGGCTTATGTAATACCCTGATCTGAAAACTAAGCCTACTGAGTCAGGATTTGTTTTAATTGATAGTGTCTTGGCTATATCCTTTAAAAAATCTAAATGCTATTGATTCATGTGGATTTAATTTATCATTGGTGCAACTAATTATTTTCAAACGATCCCCTGTTGTTCCCTCAGGAGCCTGACAAGCCACCTGACAGAAAATCATTTAGTTGAGAAAAAGAATATTTAGTATTGCCTAAAGACTCAGCTCAGGTATTTATTTTAATACATGCTCTTGATGCTATGAGTGGTTGATAAAGGGATTTGGAAGCAATGTGAAGGCTGCTGAATCTGGAGTGAATATGAGAAAAAGTATTTGCTTGTTGACTTATCTTTGAAGGTCTCGTGTGCTGAGGGGAGGAGACAGGAAAGTTGAATTGTTGGTAATCAAACTTAGATGATTTCTTTTCAGTTCTTTAACGCAATGGCATTTGATGCCCCCTCCTCTCCTGTTTGCTAGAACTATTGTAACTCAGCCAGTATCAAAGAGCTGAAAAATCAATGCAAGGCACAATGCTGTGAAAGGTCAGAAGTGAAAAAGAGTTCAGCCTCATAATATTTTAAAGTCCTATGGAAAGAATATTTCATAAAATATTAAAAAATCAATTGAACTTTCATAAAACTTGAGTTTAGTATCAATACTGAACAGGAGGTAACTTAGCAAGGGAGGAGATGTGAGTGAGGCATTCAGACTTTTACTGGAGTTTCCCTCATCTCGAACAGTTTTTGTTGCCCTGAATTGACTGAGGAAGGACACAGTCTTGGAGAGTTAGAGAGATTCCAACTCCCCTCCTGATAGAAATGTCTTTTTTCTAACTTATTAGTTGTATGCATACTGCAGTAATTTAAAATACTGCAGTCTGCATGAGAAGGCTTCCTGCTGCCTCACCCTTCTTTCAGTCCTTGTGAGGTACATCAGACCAAGAATAGAAGATTGCACACTTCTTAATCCATTGCTTACTTTTGGCTTCATTAAACTATCACATATTGCCTAAACTAATGTACTTGGTTGTTTCCCAAATGCAGTTCTGATTGTTAAAAACCAAATGACTAGAGGATGAAAAATCTTTGCCTAATTTCAAAATAAAAAACCCTAACAGTCGTTGTCCATATAGTTTTTTGTAGCCTTTATATCATGGCAGTGATTTTCACAAACAACCCATATCTTTCCAATTTGGATTTTATTCCTTTAGTTATTTGCCAAAGCAGCTGGTGTGCATTCCACTGGTTTAATTTTTTATTTCTTCATTCATGTTTTCTTGGACTTTGGCAAAAATAAGTATTTTTTTCTATGCTAAACAGTGTCAGATTCATTCTCTGAAGAGTCCTTCTGTCATTTTTTTTGTCCTTTGGGAGTGGGTTATTCTTAGAAAATGTTTTATTTCATCAGGAATATTACACATGGAGGCTTATATAAACAGTACTTTAAAATGTTTGGAAATACAAATGGGCACATAACTTTTTAATTGAGCATCTGTTATAATGGACACTCAGTCATAATGAGATTGCTGCAGATCGTAACATGAACATTTCAAATCTTTCAGTAAAATCCACCTGCCAGGGTTTTATCCAGTCTTTAAGATTTTTGCAGCTTGCTTGGCATACTTTAAGCCAGCCAGAAATCATGGCTTTGGTCTGCAAATATGATCTGCAAAATTCTCATTTAGCCCTCTAGATAGATATCTGGAAAATTGTAAATGTTCATTTTTNTCAGACAGACCCACTACAATAAGTTAAACTCTGAAACAGAACAGAATTCATGCTGTCAGGACTGAACATCTCTGAGTCTGTCTTTCACCTTAGTTCATTCTAGAACCACAGACTACACATCCTTTTGGCAAAGTAGTGGAAATAGCTCTAGTCCAAGAGGGAAAACCTGTGCATACCCAACAACTGACAGGAGTGACTTCACCAGAAAACTCTGTAGTGTTGGCTGTTATGACTAGAAAATGCAAATAATGATGGCCTTGATGCTAGTATTGATTTTTCTCAGCTAGAATATTCCTGATGAATTCTCTTCTCTGCTTTCATGGATTCAAACCCACATAACCTTTCCAAACTGTGGGGTGAATAGCTGGAAATGCCTAAGTACCCAACACCTCTTCAGGGGAATAATATACTAAACAGACTTCTTTTGACCAATGCCTTTTCAGTGGTAATTTGTCTGAGGTAGACCTGAGTAAAAAATAAAGGCTATAACCCAACACTCTGTCTGAAACCGTATGGCACTTACTCTGCGAGTCCAAGCTTAGCCTGTGTGAGGGGCCCAACATAAACACCCAGGTCAGTCAGGGAGGTCCAGATTTTCTCAGGCAGACGATCTGTGATGTATCATAGGCATGACATCAACTACATCATGCCCACCATCACTTTTCCAGTGTGGTACAGATACAGCGCATGATGCTGTGGGTTTTTTCCCCGAGTATGTTGTTCAGGGTGAGTCAAGATGCCAGAGTCCAGGCCCAACTCAAGATCAGACCTCGCACTATTATTGTTATCAGTAATTGTTGCCATGTTTGTGTTTTCTTATCATATTGATTAACAATTACAATCACTTCCTTATTACTATTTCCTAAAATTCAGTGACTTACTGATAATATCTTTAAAATTTGTTTTCCCTTAAATACTCAAAGGAGATAAAGGACAATTACGAAGTCCTAATAGTCTAAATATTCCTCTGTGGGTTTTTTAGGTACTTTTTTAGTGTGCTCTTCATCTTCTATTTATGTTCACAAATCAATATATATATAGTATTTCAGATAACATAGAGTAGGCAATCAAACAGTAGTAAATGTGATTGAAATAGGGTATAAAATGGGGGATTATCTAATGGTTTAATTTAATTTATACTCTGGAGTTGACATTACAGAAGAGAATATATCAACCATTAGTGAATGAGCAAATATTTACTCTATTTTAATGGGGAAGCTAATGGTACCTTACTCATTGATGTTTCACTTCCTGAATGATACTTTTATTTCTTTATCTTTTTAAATTTTTCCAAGTCCTGGAACCTAGATGGTAAATGATTCTATCTATCTGGGAGATTGAAATCCTAAAAGCAGATCAAGGATCATATTAGAGTGCCTGTCTGGATTACATTCCTGAACATGTTTGGAAGAGCAACCCTGAAATGATGGGATACTGTAATCAGAGGCAGATGTTATGGAATGACTAGAAAATTTGCCTTGAGAGGGGATGATCACAGCATCTAGTCTGTAGGTTGGGGGAACACACAGCTTCTTTCCAAGAAGCCAAGTCAGTGAGAAGGCTGCTGTTGTATGCATCCTGCCTCCGTAACGTCAAATCATGTAAGAGCAGCCTGCAATGCTCTGCCACGCTGCCGGACTCAATTTCACACTTTCAATTAGCTTGAGATATCAATCATTTCTAACTATGGAAGAAAAATGATGAGAGATATACCATTTTCTGTAGACAATGATTCTGCTTCAATTAGTCCTACTTTTAGTGAAAATTCCTGAAATCTGTCTGCTATTAGGTGGAGCTGTTTAATTGGAATACCTGCCTATGTCTGTGATCATTACCTGGGAGTGGAAAGCAAACGGGAGTCCTCTCACAAGCATGAACTGTAAACAAGGACATTATAAAGATGGTTGAGTATCCTCACAGATAATCCCAGATACACTTGTTTTAAGCTCCTTTACATAATCACTTAAGATATTAACTTAGATAATAGCACCATCTATTGAGAATTTACAATAATATTTAAATTAAATTTTTAAATATCATTTGGTAGCTCACTTTTGTAGGCATTACAAATCTAAATATGTATTAAGATCATTAGCATTGTATCTGACATCTGCTTGTAATTTGTTAACAATGACTAATTAAGACTGTTTTTCATACTGGCCATCAGAAACTCTTCTTTAGGGTTCTGTCTTTTTGTTTTTCTCTATTAGGAAGGTAATTTTCCACTTCCCACACTTTGGTTGGAAAAATAGAGCAGTCCATGAAGTTATTCTGCTCTCCTTTTATAATACATCATGATTCTAGCAGCACTCTCTTTTTATAAATGCATAATCTTTAATTGCAGCAGTCTTGCTGTAGCCACAGCCAACAATGTGTTCTCTTTGGTTTTAAATGGTTCCTAATGTTTGTGCTAGAATTATAACAGATTTATAGTCAGGACTTTTAAAAGCATGGAGCACTATTAGTAATGCTGGCATTAAATGTTAATATTTAAAAATTCTTTATAAGAAATCACTAGAATAACCTGTATGTGAGAAACATTGGTACTGTTGAGGTAAAGTGTTGGGTTAAGAAGATGTGGGTAAAATCTTGCCACTTAGACATTCTCTGGTGATTTCTGAGAAGTTATTTTAGTTTTTTATCCATATAATGGAGCTAGGAAGCTGGAGAGAGTTCTCACAGTGCTTGTGTTTCTATACTGTCTAGGCTGTTCAGGGCAGGGATATAGTATTTCACTGGTCTTCAAAATTATCTGCCCCTGAATTTGTTGGGTCTTTTGGCTCAAAATTAGCAGATGTAGCACATTGTTTATGTGTTTCCTTTGTCCAAATATGATATTTTTCCTAAATTTCAGTGAGTTTGTTTTTATAAAGTGTATTTACCTGTGTTGACTGTCTTTATTCAACATCAAAGCAAGTCTAAAATAGAATTTTGCTTTCAGCATTAATTTTTAAGAAACTCCAGCCTTCTCTGCCACACACAGCATCCTTCTCTGCAAGCTCTTATTTATCTCATGAGCCAACTCAGTTTTGGTGTGACATTAGGAGCGAGAGACCATTCCAGGAGCTGCTTTTTAAGCAGCCCATTAAACTGGAAGGAGGCTTGAACCTATTTCCCTGCTGAGCATGGAGCTCGCTCTTTCTGGATATTACTAATCTCACAGGCCAAGAAAACTATCCTGAGACTCATTAAGATATTTATGAGGAGCAACATAGTTAAACTGAATGTGACTGCAATCAGCAGCAACTTCCAAAAGTTTACCCCATCCATAACAGGGTCTCCTGACCTTGTCTTAATACATGTGTGAAATGCACTGTGATATAGCTAATCAGTGGAGGGGTTTTATTTTTACAGAAGGACACTAATCAGCGTTTGCAGACAGTCTGATTTGAATAAGTCTTCCAAATGCTGCTTCTATAGCATTGCTTTTGTTAAAGCAATAAAAGCAGTAAGTACAATTTCTGCATGCTTGTCCCCTTGTTTCTGCAAGGCAGGCACATCTGAAATTTATTCTGGGCTAGGAGAAACCTGTTGTCAGACATTCCTGTAAAATACTTGCAATATGCCACGGCTGTTCTGTCTTTTTTTTCTGGGCACTAAAATTCACTGAGTACAAAAAAGGAAAGCACACTGCAAGAGAAAAATAGCTACTACTTTTTTTCAGATGTCTCAAACCGAATCTAAAACTGCAGGAAAAATGCTTACTAGGAATTTGTCAGTAGAAAAGTTAGTTATTCTGTGTTCTGTGCTATTTCTTGCCTATTTCCCATTCCTTTGGCCTAGTTTCCCCTCTCTCCTACTGAACCATCTCATCATTTTAATGAACTTGGAAGAATGAGCTACTCCACACTGAACATGAGTATAAATGTCAGGCAGTTCAGAGTAGTTTTCTTAGTTATACTTGCAATGTAATACGCAGCGTATGTGAAGCTGGGTATTTATGTGTTTCTAGGTGTGAAAGGCTGACTATGAGACCCTTTGTTCTTAAGCCAATAAAGATGAAATTCCCAGCAGCAGTATGTATTTGAGGTCTTTTACAGACATTCATTAAGCTTTACCTTTGTCAGAATCACATATCCTATGAACATGTAAAGGCAGTCCCATATTCTTGGATCATTTCACTGGGTTCAATATCTCTACATAGCAAAACACTTAAAATACAGAGCTGTTTGATAAACCTGGAGACAAACTCAGTTTTCGGTTGCTTCCAAGACATGCAACTTGTTGCTTTCATTTCAGCATCTGTTCCCATTCACCTATTCAGCACAGCATGTAAGGACATCATTGCAGCCTCATATGTATTTAAGCATGTGTCTGAGCAGAATGAACTGAAGGGTGTAATTCAGAGGCTGGTTGAATCCAGGTGCAAACAATAAATTTGTTGTATTACCTAAGAAGATAGCTTTGCCTTGCTCTAAACAAATTTTGTTCTCTTCACCTCAGACCTTGAATTTCATACATGGCTTTTGTGCTGTTTTAAGTAACTTGAAAGAAATTATTCTGATTTTTAGCTGGGCTGTGATACTAAAAAAAACATTAGTGAATACTCGATCTAGCAGAACTATGAGATTACACATTTCCTGTTGTCAATTTATAATAACCTTGAGGAACTGTGTAATAACCTTGAGGAACTGTGATTGTCTCTGGACAATGTGTGTGAACATCTGCAAGTGGTGTGTGGAAGGAGAGTCTAATGGCTGGGAGATTTATTCAGGAGCCCATCACTTCTGTGTTCTGTCCACTTTACTAAAGACTTTCTCAATGACTTTGGGCAAATTGCCTCCATGTACCTAAGTTTATCCATAAGGCATATGAAGATAATGAAGATGCAATGGTCACTGAATACTTCTTGTAATATGAGAATCAAAAGTTCGAATAAAAGGCAGCAGCTTTAAAATTAAGCAAAAGGAAGCACTCACTTAAGTTGTAAAAACCTTTGCCATGAAATGCTACAAAGGCCAAACCTCACATGAGTTCCAGAAGTGACCGGGCAAATTTATGGTTCATTAAAGTCTATTAAGCTCAGATTTGTTGGTAGGGCTTCAGACTTGATATATTCTCTCACAACAGATTAACAGAAGCTGGGTAACAAGAGCAGGAAGGTGATCACTTGGTGTTTCCTTCCTTCTTAATTTATTTTACTACTTTCGACCACTGTCACATTCACTCTGGTCTGACCTACAGTGCCTGTCCTTGTGTCCTTATGTTATTTTTCTTTAAGAATAATCCAGTTTTCTTCCTCCCAGTTTTTCTTCTGTTCTGTCTTCAGTCTGCTAGAACTTACACCTGCCTGACTGGGCCTCCTGTGAGCAGCACTATTATATTAAATGGGCTCCTTACTGTGGGTAGTTATCACACACGCATGCTGAGGTGCTAGCTGGGAAGCCAGGCTGCAGTTCTTTGAAAAACAGACTGCTACTTTTATTGTCACAGACTCCCCAGAATACTGGAGTCTTGAGTTTGTTTGGGACGTCTTGATGCTACTTTGGTGTAAAGAATTAATGTTAATGATAACCAATAGCATTGTGATAATTAACTCTATTAGAGAAAATGTACTGGCACAGGGTAATAGCAACATTTTATCTCAGTTTTGAAAAGAAAGCTTGATATGTCTACTAGCTTTTCTGATCCTTATTTATTAGGGAAATATTTATTCTCTTTTGTTACAAAAATCATAGGATGTTTCAGGCTGGAAGGGACCTCTAGAGGTCATCTTGTCCAACCCCAAAATGACCTACATTGGAGTATAGAATTGAAAGAGACCTGTCAGGCACAGTCCCCTGCTATTTCAAGTAAACATTTCATTATGTCTTTTATAAATTGATTAAGATAGGCTGCTTCTGCCCACTATTGCTCCTTGAGGGATGTTCTTGAGTCTCATTTTTCTCCTAGTTCAAGTCTTCCAGAGAACAATATAATTTTGTTTGGTGTTAACATTGTGCCTTCACTTAAATAGTTTTTTTCTAGTATTTATATCTCTGATATACTTATGAAGAGTATTAATTTCCCTGCTCAGGCCTTATTCTATTAGGCTAAATATGTCACACATGTTTAGTATTCACTAAAGAGATGGTCTCTTTGTTTCTTGGTAATCCCTTTCTGAGCCTGGCACTATCTGAATTTAACTTTATTAAATGTTTTGCATACTCTTCCAGATGAGATTTCACTAATTCATCACTCACTTACCCATGAGGATATATCACTCCTATGGAGAGGAAATTCTATCTTTCTAGTAGTTTTAGGGGCTGTATAAAAGACTACTGGCTGTTAGATATACTACACCTGACTTATACAGCTAACACATTTGTATTTTCCAGGGTCATCAGATCGTTGGTGTGTGGACATTCTGCTGAACAGATATACCAAGGTCTTGCTCTGTCATTTACAACTGATGAACACCCATTATATAGCTAAAGTTCAAATGAATAGTCCCTAAGGGAATGACCTTGCTCTGGATATTATTAGATTTTTTCTTATTACTATTATTCCAGTTTTCACTGTCACAATGCTACTTCATGAGTAGCATAATTCTATATTGCAGTGCCTCCCAATTTTACCATCATCAAGTTGTGTGACCATATCTGTATGATATTCATAAATGAATACATTATTTAATAATTTATATAAGTATTTTGTTGGGGTATTTTTGGTGACTATTCTTTATTATAAGCAAAACAACTTAATATTTTTCCAAGACTAATCCTTGAGGAACTGTGCTAGCAATTTGCTTCAATCAACATGTGATTATTTCCTTTCCTAGCTCTTTTCTCATGCTAATTGCAGTGTTCTATACAAACTTCTAGTTCAATTTTTCCTTTTCTGTGTATTATCATAGGAATGCTTTACTCAGCTTCAGTTAGATGGGATTTATATTGTTTCTTTGTCTTGATAGTTAATTATTTTATCAAAGAAATGTAAAAGAACAGTCTTGAATAGTGTACCTTCAGTAAAACTCTGATATGTTGTGTCATATTCTCCTTCTACTACTGTGTCCTTAATTATTTTGTCTTAAAAAACTGTCTAAAAGACTTGCTTGTTAATCATGAACCTAACTAACAGATCTCTGGGTATCCCTTTCACTCACTCCCTTCCTCTACTACCACCTTATGTGTGAACACAGCATTTATGGGTCTAATATTAAACACATGAGGGAACTGTTATTAAACATAACTAACAGATCTCACAAGAACAAAAAGTATAAGAAGTTGCTGAAGAGTGTTCTAAATGTCTGATCTTCATATTATATTGCATGATAAAATTGACTTAACATACACACACACGTTGGGAAATGGCATCAGTATATCCTTACATGTATTATCAGGTTAGAGTATCAGTGCTTAAGCCTTGATAGAATCTGCAGTGTGTAGGCTGTGATACTTATGAAAACATAAAATTCTTTAGGATTTGATTAACTGAAGTGGGATTTTTAATGTTTTGAAGAGATCAGCAGAACCTGACAATTCCTAGGGCTTTCAAAGAATATTTTAAAAAATTATGAAGCATCTAAAATTGAAGCATTCTTAGGACACTGGAATTGGGGTGGATCCGGTGCACAGAGATCTTATTCCTAAAATCTGCAAGCCTGACCAGGATAAAACAATGAGACACCATGGAAAATGTTAACTTCAAAAAGTCAAGCTGCCGATTGTTTCCTTGCTTAGGGATACTGTGAACCAAGATGACAGCAATGTGGTGTAAGTAAATTAAAATGTGATAGCCATGCAGCTTGCCAGGAATACAAACATGCTGGTAAATAAATCCTGTTGAAGAAATGTCTACAAAGAGCTCCATCAAAACAAGCCAAGCTGTCAGATGTTTACCTTATTTTCAGGACTCATCTAGTATAAAAAGATGAGCAAAGGACTGAATCCATGAAAGGCTACTGTACTTGATGACATTTTTTCAGATCTTCTCAAGAACTCAGGATGAAAGGGAAAGCTATAAGTGAGTTTTGTAACAGTTTACCCCACTGGTAAAAAGTTCTTGAGAAGACGACCATGAATATTAAGGTGTTTGTTGTTTTGGAATAAAAATGATCAAACAGACTAGCTTTTATTCAGCCTCTAAGCAGGATATCCCTCTTAGTCCTTGGCACAAGTCACTAGCATGGCTCTTCCTTTCAATCACTTAAGCCAGGTTTAGATGACCTGTTTGCATAAACTGAAATTTAGCTTTGGTTAATGCCATCAAATCCATTCATCCGTCCTTATACCAACCACATCCATGAAAACTGGTCACCTAAACAAATTAAAGGCAGACATTCTTTACTTCTCTCCACATATGTTGCTGCCTGTCAGAAAGCTGTCAAGCATCATAAATTGTTATTCTATCCATTTCTATTACTGAACTGTATGTCCAGCTCTATGTCTATAATGACTACCAGTTCAGTCTCACAGGAACTCTCAAAGGTGGATTTCTTCTTATGAATACACTTTAGTCTTTATTCCTGTGGTATTCTGTCTCCTACCACTCATAAATTCATTTAGGTGAATAACATTAAACCTGCAGCTCAGACTCGTCCTCTTCAAAAGTACGGACAAAGGACAGGGGACTGAAACAAATAGCTTAGAGCTGCTATGAATGTGTTTCACTTGTGTAAGCAAGAATTGATGTTACAGTGAAACTGCACATAGTGTCTTTTTCATTAGATTAGTGAATAACAATTGTCTAAGGTACCATGTGAAGAACTGTAAGCTATAAATGGCATCTGGAAAACACCAAATAAGTTACAGAAGTCTATATAAATATAATTTAGGAATCAGCCAGCTTTACCAAGGAGAGTGGTGAGTATACCCTTAGGCTGTAAACACAAGCATTGATTCCCTGACAGCAGAGTACTGCTTGTCTGGTGTAACAGCCCTAATATAAAGCTAATGGTGCTTTGAAGAAGATAAATAGGGCACTAAACTCTTCTTTAGTTCCTGACTTCAAGTACTGTTGCATAATCTATGAGCAACTACAAGATATGAAGTAGTTGTAGTACAGAAATACTTGAAAATTACTGACAATAAGGGTTTGCCAAAGACGTAAAGTTGCATTCATGACCTAGTATCTAAGAAATCCTACCAGTACATGTCCAAATCTTTTAACAGAACACAAAAATGACACTAAATGAGGCAATCTGTCACATCATTGTCAAAAAACTTGCAGAATGTTTGTATTCTCCTTAGCTGGATGCTGGTCATCTTGCCTCAGTGTATGAATAACTCACAACAGACGTAGATTTCTTTTATATAAATGGAGAATTTAGTTATTAATTTTCTGTAAATCACAGATATGTCATGAATGTGGTAAACTTCAAACTATCAATCATCCTCTTAAAGATTGTATAGTATGCTCTTACACTGGAGATGCAAAAGACATTGTTTAGGCTGCTGAGTCATAGAATTATAGAATTGTCAGGGTTGGAAGGGACCTTTAAAGATCATCTAGTTCCAACCCCTCTGCCATGGGCAGGGACACCTCCCACTAGATCACGTTACTCAGAGTCTCATCCAGCTTGGCCTTAAAAACTTCCAGGGATGGGACTTCCACCACCTCTGGTTTATCTCACTACTACTACATTATCTCACTACCCTCATGGTGAAGAAGTTCTTCCTAACATCTAATTTGAATCTACCCACCTCTAGTTTTGATCCATTCCTCTTAGTCCTACCACTACCTGACATCCTAAAAAGNTCTTTATCCACCAAGTTGTCCATCCATTGAACCCATATTTTACCAGCTTGGAGACCAGGATGTCATGTGGGGCAGTGTCAAAGGCCTTGCTTGGGTCCAGGTAAATGATATCAGTTGCTCTACCCCTGTCTGTTAATGTTGTGACCTTCTCATAGAAGGCCACTAGGTTTGTCAGGCATGATTTGCCCTTGGTGAAGCCATGTTGGTTGTACCCAATCACCTCTTCGTTATTCTTCTGCCTCAGAAGTGCCTCCAGGGGGATCTGCTCCATTATCTTACTGGGCACGGAGGTGAGACTGACTGGCCTATAGTTCCCTGGTTCTTCCTTCTTTCCCTTTTTTAAAATGGGGGTTATGTTTCCCCTTTTCCAGTCAGTGGGGACTTCACCAGACTGCCAGGACTTTTGGAATTGCTTGAACATTCTGGTATTAATTTATAATTATTATTTTTTAAAAATTGGAAATGTTATATGAGAGAAATGCACAGAGCTCGAGCGAGAACAAGAGGAGAGCAAAAGAGGAAGATAAAGACTATATTTGTTTATTAGTCTTTGATGCCACTCCCAACTTGCATAAAAAAGTTGTATAGGTGTAGCAAGAGATCTCAAGAGGTCTCCTAATTCATCCCTGCTCAGACAGGATTCAATATCCCTTCCCCAAGGCTAATGAGTGACTCTGTATTGTGTTCATTAAAGCTTCAGCTGATGAGGAGCCCGTAGAAAGCTTTTCCTATTGTCTAACCTGAAAGGTCATGAGAAAATTCAGAGGTTTATTTCTTGTCAAAACTATAACAGACATAGAGAAAAAAATGATCACTGCCTTCCTCACAACAGTTTTTAACACAGTAAGAAGTCTGTTACCATGTTTTAGCTACAATTTCTGTTTGTTGGCAGCACCAACGCTGCTTCCTTCAGCCTTTCCTTATAGGTCACATTTCTAAACTTCGGACATTATTTCTCTCCCGGTAAATATGTTTAGCAAATCTGACTGTCTCCAGATTGTCTGCATTTTCCCAAGTCTGAGGCCCACAAGAGGACACTGTCTAACAGCATTTGGTGGGATAACCACTTTTCTTAAGGTACTTTCCAAATTCTGCTGGGATGGAAAGAATTTTTGCTATGGCAGGCCATTGTCAGCTGATTGAGTTTATGGTCCACTATGATCCTGCTGACAGATTTATTAAAAATTTTTGCTGCAGAAGCCAATTCTCTCCAAACTGTGAATGTGAAGATCTTCCTCCCAAAGTGCTTCTTGCTTCCCCTTCTGTGGGGTAATTTCTGTTTGCTTACAGTCATCTCCATTTTCTCCCATATTCTCACTGAAAACTGAAGTAAAGCACACATTTTGTGTTGAACGATTTCCAGGCTATCCTTAGCAATTATCTGTAACATGGCATGACTTTTTTATTGTAATTTCTTTCATATATATAGAAAAAAAATTGTTTAATATTCTCTGAATGAATAATTTAAAGACTTGGCCTAAATTAGATGAAAAGAAACATGACACACATTGTTTGCTAGATTACTTATTTTACAGATATTGATTTAAGAGAAATCAACTATAGCTATAGTAAAGGTTTGCATAATAATGTTTCAAAGGAACAATGTTTGTGGCATTTTCTAGAGTACTGTAAGATAATCCATTAACTAAGAATCCATTAACTAAGAATCCATTAACTAACATTAACTGTAATCTTTGTGTAGCACTTTGTGATATGTGATTTACTGATCATTTTATTGCATAAAGTTTAAATGTAGTAGAGAACTCTTACCACACAAATCCATGTTCAATAAGAAATTATGATTTTTTTATTAGTCATTTTGCAGCTCAGACTACTGTTGTATGAATGTAAACTTTCTACTTCAAACTTTAAAGTAGTTACATATAAATATTAAACTTCCTAATAATATCAGATATAAATTACTTAAGTGCAGGCAATGATTAGAAAAGATTCTTGCTATAATATTACTTGCAGCTGCTGTGACTAACATCAGCCTTTTAGAGAAACGGAATAATTATATGTCTTAAAATAGTAATTTTCTGTAAATTACACTACTTGCAGACAAATCTATTGTGAAGCAGCCTTGTGCTTGAAATTGTCCAAAATGGTGGAAGCATGACTCAGTTCATGCTGTAGTTGTTTATAAGAGTAGACAAAGTAGATAGAAGGAACGAATTAGTCCAGACATAAAGGTCTATTCCTCCAATTAAGACGCTGTGTTGAGATCATGTCTGCTCAATAAGAGGATAGAACTTCAAATTGTGGTCAAATATAGTTGTGCCAGAAATAAGGTCTAAGTCATTAACAAATACCGTGAAAGAATGGTGCCTGTTTTACCCATCAACTCTTTTGGGGCTCCTGGTACAACACTGATACTATGGAATTTGGGCTGAAGGGAGCAATATTTACCTTTGTGAATGTTAATCTTATTGTCTCCAAAGACATCAGGCCACAGTGCTTGTACCAACTTTTCATTGTCCTGAATCGCTGATCACAGTGAAGGAGAAGAAAAATACCCATCACAATTTTCTTCACCACACTGGAAATGGGAGCATTGGTTCCTTTAGTTGTGTCTTCCCTCCCAGTCTCAGAATAGCTTTTCTCTGTCTTGCTCACTCTGTTTATATATTTTTAAACAGGTTTTGGCACAAGCAGGGATGTGGCAGATTGTGTAGTTCTGCTGTAAACAGAGAAGCAGCTATGTGAAATGTCTGAAACAGCCCAAGCTCATAGAAGTTTGCTGGCTTTCAATAGGGCTGGTAACATATTGCTGTACCTTTTTTCTTCTCTGGCAGTTATGGGTAAGGATCATTACTAAAAGCAGAATTTCTGGCTTTTTGGTTATCCATTTTCCATTATGGGTTTTTTTTCTTGTTTTGTGTACAGGAAAAAAGACCTGTGTTCTACTAACAATGATTTCAACATCTCAACTGGCACTTTCTGCTTGCTCTCAGGCAATTTCTATTTTTATATAAACTAAAATTTTGGATAAAGGATGCTGAGACAGGCTTACATGCACAAAACTTTTTGAGGGTGTTCATGGCTGATGACAGACAGCAGTTCTAACAGTGAAAGTTACAGTGCAGCAGGTGATGACAATAAAGATGACATGGTGAATTTTCACTGTGCTTTTTCTCTAGCACTATATGCTTTGACAGGGAAGTAGTCACACTTCCATTTGAAGTAATCCTCTAAAATAAACTAAAACCTATAAAGGAAGGGAATAAGAAAAGGAAGTGAAAGAAGAGGTGAGTTTCATGCATTACCTTCCATGAGAAATCTGATATAACAAGAATATTGGGTTTTGCAGATGCAGGACTATGAGAATAGCAACCTGAGAACAACAGCATGAGAACAAGGCAAAAACCCTGTCCTGGAAAAAACCTCTCCACAGCAGCTCAGGTGAAAGGCACAGAGCTGCAAGTGAAAGACAGGAGACAGAACTGCAGATGCTACCCTTTGCTTCACTGCATGTAAAGCACTGTGGAACAAGAAGTTTTCCACGCATGCTTTCTCAGCAGCTCAGTGGAAGTGGAAGAAGGATATTGAAGCTGACTGCCTTACCTGCTGCTTTGGTATTTAAATAGTAGATTCATAAAAGAATAGTAATTGCTTGTAAACCTTGTTAAACACAATTTAAAGTGATTTACTTAAATTCTGACTCTTTACAACAGAGCCAGAAAAAGCATCTTCTTAAGGATATGTTCTACCTTGCTTATTTTTCCGAGTCTTTCTAACTTCTAAAGACTATTTATTTCCCTACATGTCTAGTTATCTGTCCCCACAAATCTAACCTCAATCTGTTGCACAGAAGTTAATCTGATTATGCTTAGTCGTACAGCAGGTTTAATAACTGTCATCATCCTTGTAGTGGGTTCTTACATCTTTGAAAACTGCTGTCAACCTTCTTATTTCTGGACTGCAATTCAAGTCCTTCAACATTTCATCACTGCTACTGGTTTTTAACCCACATTATTCTTAATGATCTTTTTTCAGTCTTTTAAATTTTTATGTTCATTTCTCTGAGAATAAGATTCCCAGCTGAATACAGCAGTTCATCTTGTGCCTCATTCAGAACCAGTAATTGTCTCACTTAATTTGAGTCTGCTACGCTGATACTTTCCTGCATTTTTTCCACATAGACAGGTATTATTTATTATTTATTTGCACATTTACATATTTCTTTTTGAATAATTTTGCATTTGTGCTTTTGTATTTCATTCTTTATGCTTTCTGGACAGCTTTTATTTATTGAGTTACTTTTGAAGACTGTTCTTTTCTTTCTTATTGCCCACAGCTCTCTATAGCTCTATAGTACTAGCAAACACATTCATCTAAATTGCGAGTAAAAATACCAATAATACTAATAGTAATACCAATTGGACTCATTTGCCTGAGGACGCACCAAGGGTCCTTACTCTCCAATTCAATAGTGAACTAGTGTCTCACTGAATATAGGTTTTCAGTTGTGTGGTGAGATGGATTGGAAACTGGCTGGAGGACAGAGCCCAGAGAGTTGTGGTCAGTGGAGGAGGGGCTAGTTGGAGGCCTGTGGCTAGGGGTGTCCCCCAAGGGTTGGTCCTGGGTCCAATGCTATTCAATATATTCATCAATGACCTGGATGAAGGGATAGAGTGCACCCTCAGCAAGTTTGTTGACCATACAAAACTAGGAGGAGTGGGTGACACACCAGAAGGCTGTGCTGCCATCCAGAGTGACCTGGACAGGCTGGAAAGCTGGGTGGGGAGAAATTTAATGCAGTTCAACAAGGGCAAGTGTAAAGTACTGCATTTGGGGCAGAAAAACCCCATGTATCAGCACAGACTGGGAGCTGATCTGTTGGAGAGAAGCTCTGGGGAGAAAGATCTAGAAGTGGTGGTGAACAAGAGGATGACCATGAGCCAGCAATGTGACCTCGTAGCCAAGATGGCCAATGGCATCCTGGGATGCATTAAGAGTGTGGCCAGCAGGTTGAGGGAGGTTCTCCTCCCCCTCTACTCTGTGCTGGTGAGGCCCCACCTGGAGTGCTGTATCCAGTTCTGGGCACCCCAGTTCAAGAGAGACAGGGAGCTACTGAAGAGAGTCCAGCACAGAGCCACTAAGATGATGAAGGGAGTGGAATATCTCCCTTATGAGGAAAGACTGAGAGAGCTGGGTGTCTTTAGCTTGGAGAAAAGGAGACTGAGGGGTGACCTCATTAATGTCTATAAATATGTAAAGGGCGAGTGTAGGGAGGACGGAGCCAGGCTCTTCTCAGTGACATCCAATGTTAGGACAAGAGGCAATGGGTACAAGCTGGAGCATAGGAGGTTTCAGGTAAACATAAGGAAAAACTTTTTCATGGTGAGGGTGACAGAGAACTGGAACAGGCTGCCCAGAGAGGTTGTGGAGTCTCCTTCTCTGGAGACATTCAAAACCCGCCTGGACACGTTCCTGTGTGACTTTATCTAGGTGATCCTGCTCTAGCAGGGGGGTTGGACTAGATGATCTTTCGAGGTCCCTTACAACCCCTAACGTTCTGTGATTCTGTGATCTTATTCAGAGCTTGTTTCCTTAGTTTGCTCATAAGATTATTTTATGATACAATGTTCAAAGTTTACTTAATTCCAGATGTTTGACAGCTTCCATTCCCCCATTACACTGGGCCACCAAATGAAGTTAATGTAGTTACATATGAATTTTTCTTCACAATAATATGTTATCTGCTTTGGTGTGTGCTAAGTGTTTATAAACCGATGGTTTGATAATTTTAATGCACTATTTTTCTGAGAATCAGCATTAGGTTAACTGGTCTATAATTCCCTAGATCTTTTCCCTCCTTTCTTGTTTATACAGACAAGTACCATAACAGATAATTTGAAGTCCTCTTGGGACCATTCCCACTTTTGTTGCATTTTTAGAGATTACATTGGCTATATTCATAAGCAGTCTAGGGTGAATTTCATCAATTCCTGCTGATTCAGATACACCTAATTTATCTTAGCATTCATTGACCTGTTCTTCCTTTGACTTGTACTACTGCCACCTCATTTAAACTAGTTTAGTTAAATGTTCATGCTTATTCTTTTTTGGTGAAGATTGAAGACAAGAGGTTCTATAGTGCTCTTTTTCATGTTCTTGTTTCTATTAGTGTTGCAATCTGTTAGCTTTTCAAGTCATTAGAAGTCCCCTGATATAGCTGATGCAGCTATAAGAGTTTTTTTACTATATTTTGCTCTTTTCTCTTGTATAATGATGTTACTCTTCCTTTTCACAGTCTTTTTCAGAGATAAATGGAAATGATTATACTTTAAAGCTGGTCCAACTTTTAGAACAGTTTCCTTGCTAGAAGGCAATACTTCAGCTGTGTTTTTGTTTCTTAAATAGATGTTTTAGAAGTGTTTTTAAGTATTATGGTTGTGGCACTAAGTAGGCAGAAGTGCTGCTACTGGACTTGTTAGTGCTAATACTATATGAGATACTCATATGAACAGCTGATGCTCAATGAACCAGTCTATGTTGTGAAATGAACACACTTCACTTGCAATTTAATATGAATTTGATTTTGAGATTTTTTTCCTACGGAAAGTTTCATTTTCTTGGAAAATGTCTGAATACTGAAAAAAACCAGTTATACCAATATCATTTTAAGATAAAATGTTACTGTGTTATCTTGTGTTCCTAATCTCTATGGTAAACTTCTGTCGCTGACTTCATCTCTTGTGATGGACAACAGGCTCCCTGTTTAAGAAGTTCCAGTTCACTATCATGTGAGCAATTATGAACTATCAATGCTTACAATTATGAAAAATGAAGAAATCAATACATCACGTGCTGAAGAAAGTTGACTCTTGAAAAAAAAAAAGAAGAGATGTTGTTCAACCAAAACCACAATTTTCTAATCAACAACAGGGCTATCTGGAATCTGTTAACCACCTCTAGCCCCGGCACACACTATTCATCCACTGGCCCTGCCTCTGCTGAGATCTATATCTGGGCTGCTGGATTTGCTGAGGCTGTCTCTTCTTCCCCAGAAACAAGACAGCCCTTCAGTCTGGAGGAGAAGATATAGACTCAGCTGAGATCTATTTATCGTGCTACAAATTATGATGGTCTGTGACATCCCCCCATTGATTTTTTTATCTGATAATTTTCATTTTGACATATGTAGTAATGGGCAACCCATAGGTGAAAGCTGAACTGGTCTTTGAGGATTTCTGTAAGGCTGCAGTGGACGAGACTTTTCAGAAGAGCCATCTTTTGTGTTATTTTACGGTAGGATTCATTTTATTGAGGGAACAAAACAAGGCCCCTCTGTCACTGGGTAAACAATACCTTCATATGACAGCTGAGGAGGGAAAGTCAGAGGTGGCTGATCTGACACCATATTTCATACCACTATCTATCAGTAAAAGAGTTCAACAGTTTTATTAGACTTACTGATGAATGGACTTAGGATGTGAAATCACTGAAGGCCATAGTTTGATCAAGCTGACAAATAAGACAATTGGAATTGTTGGTGATGGAAGAGATCAGGAGAGATACAGTTCCATGGAAGAAAATAAATAGGGAAAATGTCCTTTCTGCAATCCGAATCATATCATGGTAAAAGAGAGGCATTAATTAAAATTAATCAATTTACATTTGGTAATCATGAATGTTTCCCAGATATATCTAATTATTATGGGTGGTTTTGGTTTACAATAAAAGCTTATTTTCTGTACAATCCATCCCCTTCTCCTTCCTCTTCCATGTAATGATGTTAGAAAACTACAATCTGATATGACTGCTATTTTCATAACAGATTATTATGGTAACATATGTGGACTAATGGGTGTTTTGCCTGAATATGAATTGTAGCAATTTGCCCTTGAGATTTCATTGAATGGAGTCAGAAAGGGGGGGGACTAATTACAAAAGGGGAAAGATTTCTATACTTTTAAACATATATGTTGTTGGGAAATGTGTCTCTGTTTTAATGCAAAAATCGATAGCATAGCAACAAAATGATCAAAGAATGCAAAATATGATCAGTGTACATGTGTAAAAACCCATTTCAGAAATAGTCTGCCTTCATTCAGTATGATACAAAGTGTTTGCAAGCCAGTGTAAAATATGTTAAGAAATATAGGGCCAAATCATTTCCCCCTATAGAAAAGATAATGGATATGAGTTTTATTTTTTTAAAGAATTGGTTTTATTTAGGATCAGGGGAACACAGAGATGATTCTCACTAGAGCTGAGTGACTCTAGTTGCCTCAGTTGTTGATTAAGTGGACGCTCCTATAAGTTTTCTACTCTATAGGTTTCCTATAGAATGAGAGATGAGCTTTTCTGAAAAGCAAACCCCTTAAGGAAATGTCTAGTTTAGCATCTAAAAATGAACTTTTTTGCAACTGAATCCCTTTTGTCACTGCAGATATCTGCCTACTTTGTATCAGATTGCCATCTTTTGTTTCCAGAAGGGGAAAATAGTTATTTCTTGTGTCCTTTAACATATTGTCAGGGATTTCCAATGATTATTTTAGTACAACAACAATGGACCCATAGATGTAACAAAAAATGTGGAAGAATTAGATAAATTTTTTCAGATCTGGAATGGTGAAAATGTGAGCATCCTTCTTTTGTGTACACAGAGACTAATCTGAACAATTTCAGCTTGGGTTACTGACAAGGGCATTTCACTTTAAAAGAACAAAACTAAAGGAAAAGAAATAATGTTATTTTTCTCCCTCACACTTATAAGCAGCATAAAGAGTTCAGTAATGTCTGGGCACATCTGGCATTGATTTCATGTTCAACATCATGTTCTGTCAGTTTAAAGTGATGTTTCTGTGCTATCCATGGGGAGCAATGATAAATACAATAGATGCCCCAAGTGCCTCGACACAGCCGAATAGTCAAACCACGGGACCACACCAATTACACAGCTGCTTTTCCTTGGCAAACCTGTGTGTTAATTCGTGGGTATGGAACTGTCAGCACAGCTTGCATTGCAGCACTGACACTAGATCTGTTACACAGAGAGAGCTTCCCTCAAAGAGCAGATATCATACTTGTGTTCTTTTAAGTGGCACCTCATGGCATGCCCAGTGCACTGGTGAGCTCATATGTTAAAACATGAGTATTGGACAGATATATTAAAAATGCAGAGTACTAAGAGGTGCTATTGAGTATATCTTTCTGTGGGGAGGAGGAAAATGAAGAATAATGTTGAGCTGGCCACCTTGACATAGCCCTTGCTCTTGTGATGGATCCTGACAGCAATATGAATTCCATAGTAATTGTAAAGTTGTAGAAATAAGTGAGAAAAAGAGAAAAGGAGAAAACTAGAGGAGCCTTAACAAAGTGGAAGACTGAGGGGAGAATGAAGGTGGAATGACTAGAGCAGATTTAGGCTGGAAAGGGCTGAGATGAGAGGGTTAGAGTCATTTTATGGTGTGTGCTGTAGGAATGCAGAGGTCCTGGGTTGTGATTTGGAATTATGGGGAAATGAGGACACAGCAGTAGTCAGAAGGGAAAAAGGGGTCATTGAAACTGGTAAACTAAGAAAGACTGGGGGGGGCGAGGGGGGATGCTTGTCAGGCCCCACCTGGCATACTGCATTCAGTTTTATTCCTGTTGTGGTTTAAGGTT
>VYZX01021029.1:561590-716314 GCA_013401335.1 Brachypteracias leptosomus | reverse complement strand
TGAAGGACATTCGTTAGGACTTAATATTGAATTGATCCAACTGGCTGTGTAATTTTTGAGGTGAAGAACAAAAATAGTACTATCAGATGGAAATGAAACAATGTCACAAAAGGTCTCAATGTCATTCAAAAGAGTGGAAGAAAAAAAAAAGTCTTTGACTCAATTCCAATGTGGCTGATGATTCTACAGTTTAATTAATGAATAATACATTACCTTTACTTCCAAAGCCTGTTGTGCAGAATTGATGTGAACAGTCACATTTCACTCAGAATAGGCTTACTTTTGAATTAGGTGAACAATGTGTATTGCAAGACACTTTGGTATCCTGATAAAAACTCCAGTCTGTTACTTTTTAGTAATCACTAGGATCTATCCAGGAAAAGAATGCTGTTTATGGTAAAGCTCCCGGGTTAATAGTTTTAATAGTTACCTGCTATTTAAATGCATATTATCCTGAACATGCCGTAATCTTAAATGAGTTTTGAATTCTATTGTTACAGAATCCCTTCTGCACTCTGTCATTCTCCATTCTTTTAATGTTCACAGAAACAGCTTTGACTGGTAGATTAAGGAGAATTTAGTAGCAGAAAATACACCAGTGCCAGTTCAAGACCAATCTCCTATTTACCCACAGAAAGGGAATATCTTGCCTGCCACCTGAGTATCAGCCTTGAGTAGAAATAGTTTCCTGCTCCAAGACATCACTTACTATGTAGAATCCTTAAAACAAAAAAATTCCTAGGAGACAATAAGAGGAGACCTTAAAAAAATAATCTTAGTTGCTTTTAATATTTTCTTTTTCAAAATGGAGAATCTTACCATTGCTTTCTCTTAGGGCGGTCCAACTGCTGCCTCCACTGTGTGAGGTCAGCTTGTATAATTTATTTTCTTTCAAGCAACATAAAGCAACTAGTGCATGGTTTGGAAAATAAAGCAGAAACATACCCCAAAAAAGGGTGAGTCTGGGAATATCTTATTGTACTATTTGCTAATGCTTGGCTTTTGTTACTTCCAAACTTCTATTAACTCAGTCATTTTGAGCTCTCTATGCACTTTCTTTCACCTGTAAATTTATGGTAATTCTTTCCAAAGTAGATGCAAGAACTTGTTATGCTATCAGGGAGATAAAAACCAATGTTGGCTGTCTACATATACTGGATGACATTCTTTGGTTTAGCTACAACACAGAAACAAAGTCCACTCAGTTCAACTGTCCCACACTAGCTGCCTCCTTCAATGTATTCCTCTTCACCAGAAAGATCTGAGCTTGACCACAGCAATGTTTCCAAACCATTTCCCACTTCAAAGAAGAAAAAGCTGACATTGAAGAATTTTGCTGGGACTCTGGGCATCTGTATTGCCAACTGAAACATCAAAAAACCTTCTTTCAGCCTGCTTGAGTTTTTGGAGCTCATCTGATATTTGGCACAAACACTGAAAGACCCAGAACAGATAAGTCTTCTGCAAGTAGTCATATCAACATGTTTAGTCTCTTGATTCAGCAGGTGGTAGCTACACTTCACACCAACTCACAGGCAAGCAGAACATGAGGGATCTTACTCTTTTCTGTTAGACGCATAGAAGTGTAACATGCATAAGCAGCTAACTGGTAGTACTCCACAGCTGTGGCCTTTCTGTTACACTGCCATTGTAACAAGCCCCACCTTTTCATGAATATATCCTATAGAAAATTAACTTTAATTTGGCTTTGCAAGTTTCTTGTTGACTGCACCTTCTTCCTCAGGGGGCTGGGGAAGGGAAGGTGAGGGGTGTAGAGGGAAAGGGGGAGTGGAGAAAGAAGTGGGTAGGAGGGAATGTTTCTGCACCCTTCATAATTTCTCTAGCTTGTATTATCTTTACATTGGTCTAAACCAATTCTAGCAGCTACGTGCAACTGAAATTAGGGACGGTTTCTCAAGCTTAGTTTTGCAGCTACCCTCTGAAACTACCATGATAGGCAAACAGGGCCTGATCTGTTGTTTGAAATGTCTTGAAATTTGGGGTAACATTGGAGAATGACAATTATAAGCTATTTCCTAGACATCCTAGCTAGGCCTGATATTTTTCCCTAATATTTAGCATTCCATCCCACAGCTTCTGGAGTATAAGCCCTCTAGGGAGATCCAGGGACCTATCCTGGTTATTTTCTCTAGTTACAGCCTAGATGTGGAGAGGAAATACACCCTCATCAAGCTTGCAGGGACACCAAGGCAGCAGCAGAGCTGAACTGCTGCTCAGAGGCACTTAGGCTAGAGGAGTGAGCTGATGGGAACACCATGACATTCAAAAAGGACAGATCCCAAGTCCTGCACCCGGGATGGAATAACTACCTGCAACAGTAGGGGCTAGAGACCAACCAGAGAGGGTTCTTGGCGGATCTTATGACTAAGCATAAAATCATACACCTTGGACTTAGGCCTAGGCTTAAGTCAGCAGCATGCCCTGGCAGTGATGAAGGCCAACAGCACACTTGGCTGTACTGACAGGGGTGTAGTCAGAAACTCAAGTGAAGTGATTATTATTCCACTTTACTTGGAACTCATTATTCCACATCTGAAATATTACATCTACTTTTGGGTCACGTAGAACAAGTCTTGATAAACTTGAGCAATTTCAGCAGATAGCCACCAACATGGCCAAAGGGCTGGAGCACAAGACCCATGAGCCAAGGGGTTAGGGGAACTGGGCTTGTTTTGCCTAGGAGAAGGCAGCTTGGTGAGCAGGGGACCTAATAGCAGCCTTCCACTATCTATGAGGAATTACCAAGAAGATAGACAGGTTCTTTACTGAGGTGATAAAGCTCTGAAGATTCAAAAGCATGCAAGGAAAAAAAAAAAGAAATCAATGTGAGGATAATTAAGGTCTAGAGTAAGGGCCTTGAGAGTCTACAGAATCTCTGTCCTTGGAGCTTTTCAAGACCTGACTAGAGAAAGCCTAAACACCCTAGTCCAAATCCAGTGGTGGCCCAACTTTGATGAGTTTGAACTAAGTGACCTCCTGAGGCTTCTTCCAACTGGAATATTTTTATATGTTTGTTTTACTTGAGGAAATTAAAAGAAATGCATAGTCCACCCTGAAAAAGATTCCTTTTAATATGAACATAGCTACTAATGGATCAAGAGACAGAAAAGGAGCAGAGGTACAAAAATTCTCATGAAAGAAAAAGTCAACTAAAGCTCATCTGTTCTGCCAGTGCCCCCCAGAAATGTGCATGTCACTCAATTAGACAGTTCAAAGGTTTTTTTGAATATTCTTGAAGGGATTTTCCTCAAAAACTCAGCAGGTATTTGATACTAACCCTGAGCTATCAGAACAATATATTTAATTCCATTCTGGTATGTTGGAACAGGGATTTGGCACGATACCCTTCAAAACCTCAAATATGAAATTTCCTCTTTATATATGTACATCAATATGCTTTGAAGTGTCTTCCTCATCCTTGGGTAAAATGCCCTCCAGACATGAAAAATGGGGGGAGCTGGCAGAAGAGTATTATTTGTTCCTTTACTGACTGCAATAACCTGGCAGAAGAAGAATGTGGTTTAAAGAAGTATTTTAAAATGTCATGGAGTTCTTGAAACGTAATAAACCAGAAGCTTTTGGCAATCTTAGAAAAAACATCCTGTCAAAAATGAAGCAGATGAAAATTTGAAGAGGGTTACAATCCCTTCCTAAGAAATACCCTTCCATTCAAATTCCTATTGCAAATTTTATAAAGGAAACTAGAAAACAAACTAAAATCCATTGAAAACCACCCACAACCCCTGCAGTGCTATTTGTACTCCCACAGTAGCCTTAGAACTCTATAGGAAATAGCCTCACCAGTATAGCAAGTTCACTGCCCTTCATATGTGAGGATGTAACTAACTTTATATACTCAAAGAAGTTTCCCTAAATTAGTGTAGCTTTTCAACAGCAGTTCCAGTGAAGTATGTGGTTATATCTTTCTACATTAAGGGCTTTAGCTCTCACACCTCTAACAACACAGAAACTCCCAGAAGAGAAAATAATCATTCTGGTTAAACAAAAGAGACAAAACTGAAATGTCAGTAACAGAAAACTAGGAAATATATTTTATTATTAATTTAGATTGAACGAGCTCTGATCTTCATCTGACATTCCATCACAACAGCTAGACTACTACAGTACCTATCCCATATAGACTACAGATACTTTGAATACCAGAAATTTGTATAACGAAGGACAGATTTTATACTCCACACCTATTTTATCATCACTGCAGGTATTTTCTTCCCTACACAAGTGCCTGAAATGAGGCACAGCCATGCTTAGAGCTTTTAAGAATGCTGGCATCACTTTTTTCACAACTCTAAAGAAATATGCTACAGAACTACTACTCCAGCAGCATTTTTCATCCAGTAGACTAGGAATTCCTTTGTAAAGAAAAAAAGCATTTAGAAAGGGCCAAAAACCACCCCAAACCTAGATGTAAAAAGGGCAGTAGGGGAAGCAAAAAGAGAAGGATTTACTATTGATGCCTTGAGCAATACATGAGATTTTACTTCACAGACTAAAGAGAAGATAAGAGCAGAAGATCACAGAAGAACCAACCTTGTATCTTCCAATGACACTTGACCAGATTCTTCATCCACTATGATTTTACAGTGATCTCCAGACACCAACTTGTTGCCAGGGAAAGATAAATCACAACCTTAAAAAGAAAGCAGATTTTCCAGTGTGCTTAAAAATACACATTACACAGACAGATCAGCATTCTACATGGCTATAAATGCAAAACAAAATGACTCACGTACATCTGCACTAGTTCAAAACTTCCACTGACATATAGGCAGCAACCCCATCTGGATATGTGATACATAAGTACAAGCAGTGAGATAGCCCCATGTGCTGATATAAGTTTACTCCAACCATTTCAAGATGGTTTAGTTGCCTTTTTTTCCTGCTCAATCCTAGCCCTTATAGATGGAAATAAATCACAACTACTCTGTTCTAGAGTGGTACAGAGATAAATTCACACGTATCTGAAGTGTTCAATCTCAATTCCAGAGGCATACATCACAGAGAACCCAGCTCCTTTTCCACATTACTGTTAACACTGTTTCATTGGATTTAACTTTTACTTCATTCTGGTACATTGGGAGGAAGTAGAAGGAACCAAGAGCTGACAACTAAAAAAGTATCACTGTTCTATGTTAAAGTCTTTTTCTTTTGTTTGATTTTAAACAAGAAAGTTTTCCTCATCTCTGTTGACAGCACTATTAGGTTAGTAAAGCTGAAGGAAGAATAAAACTCTAGAACTAAGATTCAGAGATATGTAAGAGGACAAAGTTGACATGATAGAAACCTTCCTACCTACGACTGCAGAGCTCTGAACAAATCTAGTCATTTTACTTCACTTTAACACTTTAATTACATTCAAGGCAATACTGAAGGTTCCCTCCTAATCGTTCTCACAAATGACTCAAAGCCCTCACTTACACAAAAGTTATAATTAACAAATGTTATTCACTTCCACCTACTCACACTGCGAGTGCACTGTATCTCAGCCCGCCAGAACAAAGTATCCAGAAGGAAGGTAGTAGCCACTACACATGCTGGTGACAGTTTATCACTAGTTTACCACTAATAGTCAAGGAACAATCAACAGCTACAGAGTTAAGTGTTGCCACACAACCCGTGATGCTAGGAAGCCCATTGCAAATGGGTACGTTACATTTTGTTCAGGTGCAGGCCAACATTTCCATTCTATGCTATGAAGTTAGATTTTAATATAGGAGAAGGAAGGACAAAATCCTCTAAACAAGCATTTCTAATGCTCCTGAAGATTTTATAAGTAATACCTCTGACCCAAAACTTGGTATTCTTGTAACCACTCTTTTTATTAATCCATTAGCAAACAGTTATGGAAGTAACAGAAGACAAAAAAAATCCATCTTTTTTTCTGCAAGATAACCCTGAACTAAGCCTCAATGTGAAGTTACCTACAGCTTAGATGATGATGAGCAATCTAAGTGTATATTACAAGTGTAATTAGGCAAAACATTTTTCCTACAATACATTATCTGAATTTCTCATATAACTATAGCACCTGGTGTTTGTTCAAGACTATTTACAGAATCTGACTGGTCAGTAAATAGCTTGAACTGCTGAACAGGAAACTGAAAATTAGTACTGTCAGAGCAGAGGAAAAAAATTAAAATACTTCACTGATTGGTTTAAACACAGTAAGCATGAAATTCTTTAAAATAAAGGAAAGCTCTAGACAAATAGAAGCCCTAGTCTTTGGGAATACAGCTTTCAAAGGCACTCAGAGCAATTTTCAGTGCTTGCTGGCAATATTTATATGGCCAGAAGAATTAAGGGCTTTTATGTGGGCGTTTTCTTTTCTGTGAAGCACAAGCATTTTGCGTTGCTGTTCCAACTTATTTTAATCACAGAAACAAAATGAGAAAGTAAACAGGACCGACACACAGAAACTCTTCTAAATCCACAATCGTTTCTTCTTATTTGTACAAACTGTCACAGACAACCTAAAAGACATACTCGTTTTCAAACGTTCACGTGTCACAACTTGGTAAAAAGGTCGGAGTAAAACTTCATTTTCACATAGAGCCAAGAAGTAAATTAGGAATACAGGACTGCCTGGCAAGCCCTTCCAACAATCGAAAGCACCAAACCCGGCTAGTTTCAGTTCACCTTCCAGTGTTTTAAAGGCCAGGAGAAGGGATCACTGCTGTCCCCCGAACACCGCCCTACGCCAGCGCAGCGTGTCCCCGTCCCACCTTTCTTCCGACCAATTGTCCATTCTCTTTTCAGCAGCAAGACGTGCGGCTCTGCCTCATCAGCACCCAGCCGGATCAGCTTCCCCCAGGGCTGCTGCTGCTGGCTCTGCTCGCCTCCTTCCGACTGCTCCATTTGGATTCACATCTGACAAAAACAAACAAAGCGAACCCGAGCCCCACCATCACACCCCACCCTGGTGGGGCAGAGGGCTCGTTGAGGGCCGGCAGCCGTGCCGGCAGCCCCCTCCCCTTCCCGGGGGCCGGGCCCTGCGCGCCACCGCCCCTCACACCCCCGGGGGCTCCCCCGGCCCCTGCCCTGCCCGCTTCCTTTTGTGTGCAGTCGGAACGCCCTCCCCCTAGGCCACTCGGCCCCCCGCAGCCNTTCTCTCCCCAACTTTCCGCCCTCCGCCCCCAGCGGGTCCGGCTCCCCCGGCGGCGAGGGGCGGGCAGGGGGTGCCGCGACCCCCGCTCCCCCCCGGCCACCTCCGCCCGTCCCTCCGGCCCGGCGCCCCCTCCCCGCGGCGCCGGCCCTTACACCCAGTCCCGCGGCCGAGGCGGCTCCTGTCAACAGACATTGCCACCCTCAGCTGATCAGGGCTGGGCGGGGCCAGGCCTGCCATTGGAGGCGGCCACAGCGATCGCACCGGGGGGAGAGGCGGGCCTTCCGGCGCCCACCACCGAGGCACGCCCACTAGAGCGAAGCCTTTTCCGGTGAGGTCGCGGCGCGCCGCCGCACATAGGGAGAGAAGGGCAATAGCGAGGCTCGGGCACCGGAGACGCCCAGGCGGACATCTTGGGTGTGGGCAGGCTCGCCAGAGGGACAAGGCGCTCGCCGCCATCTTTGTTGCGGGCGGACCGAGCGCCTCACAGCGAGTTGTATGTGTCGGCCGGTGGTTGAGCTCGTTTAATCGCTCACGTACAGTGAAAAATAATTGTAGTTTAACTCTTCGGTGTTGAAGGGCTATTAGTCTGGCAGCAGTAGCTAAATAAATACATACTTGCTGTTCCAGGGACATGCTTTGGAAAGAAAGTTCACGGGATCACTGCCCGTTGATGTGGGTTCACGCCCGGAGGGCGCGGCCCCAGTTTAATCAGGAGGCTCTTACAAACCAAAACGTGCAGGTACTGGGGGCAAGAGCAAGCAGCAGAGCATTCTGCACCTCAAGAATCATTACATTGCTCTTTGTTGCCCCACCAACATCTCATTTCAATGTCCTCTTCTACAGTAGTTGGAAACTAACTAAAATGACCCAAACTAGCAACAAATATCCCCAAACAAAACAGCAAGTGGAAGGCCTCACCAGTTCCCCAATGGCAGCCCCACCTCATGTGGCCCTGCACAGCCCTTGCTCCTGGCACCACTGCACTAACCCAGCCTCTCTGAGGTCATCACACTCACCCTCCTTTCCCCAGGTCCCTGCTTTGCCTTCCCACCTTCTCCATCCCACTGGGAGCCACCTCAGAGCGCTCAAATGACCAAAACCCGCCTTTGCTCACTTACATCCTGGTCCCACCTTAGGCTGCTCTGAAGTCCCGTGGGGCAGCTCCGTCCCTCCCCATCGCAGGCTCCATGCTGCCTTCACCACTGGCCTCACAGCCCGGTTACCTCAGTCTCCTGCCCACTTGGCTCGGCCCCAGCAGGTTTTCAGCCAGCAGCTGCCTCTCCTCTGCCAGATGCATCCAAATAGTTGGAGCTTCTTCCTCTCACAGTCTGCTGAAAGGCCTCTTACACACAAGTCTTTCTTCCCTTGAGCTGACCCTTGAAGGATTCCACAACCTAACCCAAATCAGCTGACAGAACTGGGCCACCCCAAAGGCTATTGAGATAGCCAGTACCTGAAATTTGGTGGTCCTGTCCCCCTTTGTGTAAAACATTGTCACTACTACCCATTTGTTGATCTGCTTGTTTCTCTATATTGTTTTGTTGGGTTTTTTCCTCCTTGTTCATTTGTACCATAATCTTCTTAGGCCAATTAGCACCCCATATATAGTGATTTCTTAGGCAAACAAATTGTAGTCCTTTTGCACAATATCAGTAGCAACCTTCTAGTTGTGAATTCCTTTATCACATCCATCTGAAGGACTCAAACAGTTTTATGTTCATCAAAACAGAGGAGGAAGAAGCTGAGCTATTGTAATCTCCCCTGCTGGTTAGCTTCTTAATTTAGTCATATAATATGTACAGAGGCAGTGAACCTCTTTTTCTCCCTCACTCAAATGGTTTTGAAGTTTGGATTACATCAGAAGGCATGAAAACAGAAACAAAACACCAAAACAATTTTCAATTCTTTGCTTTGATGGTCCTTCTTGGTTCACAGGTCTCAGATTTTGCTTTTATCTTAACCTTTCCTGAAAACCCTGTAGATCCCCTTGGCCACATGAATCTCACAGCAATACCAGCCTGTGCAAGAGAGGTGCACAGGACTACTGATACAAGCAAAGTTACTCAAATACAAAAGTGTTTTGGATCTGCGACTTTAACTGATACCTAATAAACAGTATTGCTTCACAGCTCTCAATCACATGGGCCTCAGTTCAGGAGAAAAGCTAAGCACATACGTAAGTCAAAATTGATTCATGTCAATAATGCAAAGCTATTAAGTACCTTAGTCTATAGCTCTTCCCTTAGTAATAATACTACCAAAAAATGGTTCGTTGAGGCCTGTCTGCATCCCTCCAAAAGGATTTGTCTGTGAAATACCCTGCTTACTTTCAGCTTTGTCCTCATTGAAGACTAGTGCCTTTTATACATTTGAAGAGAGGCACATCAGTGGAAGTTGCAGTCACTCAAAAGCATTGTCATGGCGCTTCATTTTTATTACCACTCATGGTGACTAGTAATTGTTATCTCTGAGTGGCAGAGGAAAATACCAACACATGGGAGATGCAACTAAAAGCCCAACAACCAAATCTTTTGTGTAAACCATAGCATTAGTTGAGGGAGGAAGTTGTTTTGTTATATTGTGGCACTGAGAAAACATATTTTCCAAATATTCCTGCCAAGAGATCCCTCTGCAATCACATCAAGGAATTACTGCACCTCGGTGATAGCACAGTGCAAGCAAATGATTGGTTCAGCTCTTGCAGCTCTCCCATAGTATCCCTGTAGAAAGACGGCAAGTGAAACATACAGCTACCTTAACGAGTCCTGGGTGGATAGGAGACTCAATTAAAATTAAATTATACAACAAATTAGGTTTTAAATGCTGCGCTGCTTAGCCAGCCAGACAAATAATAATTAGAGATGTACTGATCTGCAGCTATGTGCAGTTGAACAGCAGACTGCTGTTACTGCTTTCAGTGGACACTGGTGACACTTCCCTCCCAGCTCAGGGGAGTTTTATATGACATTCCAAGTAAACCATTCCTCAACAGACCCATTTCATACTTGTTACCCTCCTGAGCTGGGCCGAATGGACAGGATCTTTTTCTAGAGTCCGTCTTTCCCATCTGTTCCATTAGTTAATATTTCTTTAGCAACTTACCTCTCCCTGTTCTTTATTTCTAGAATCCAGGTCATTCTAGATTAAATTAGTTTTCAGCTCTGAATTATATAGGTATACATATATTAGATTCAGGAGAAAAAGAAGAAGCTACAAATATTGTTTCTTTTTTTTCCCCTCCCAATAGGGGTACTCTTACCAGCAGTTTCAAAATACTCTGCAATACATAGATGGAGATAAGCCAGAAACTGCCACCTATGATACTCGTTCTAGCAAAAGAAATTTAGGAGTTCCTGATACAGAACAACACAGAAATTGGTCCAATTGAAAAGGACCTGAAGGCAGCTGCTCAAATCCTACTGTAAAATTTCAAGTGTATTTGTAATGCAATAATGTCTGGCATTCTATCACCCTGTGATAGATAACATTCAGAAAGACTGATGCTGTTTAATTTTCTCTGCAATTTTTTTAACCTCTGGTGAAAGTAATATTAAAATTCTTAACATCAGATCTGGCAAATGCAACATGGAAAACATGTTTCATGATTAAACTAATAACTATGCGTTCTGTACGGAAAAGAAAGTATTTGAAGATCATCCTAAGCCAGCAAAAGCAATATTATCACGCAGCCATCTTCAGTTGTGGGTTTTTTACTACTGGCTGCTTGTCTCTGGGTAAGGAAAAACAACTTTGTAGTGCAAAAGAAAACATACCAAGGACAGTCTTTTAGTCAAGCACTTTTCCAAATATTGATAGCCCAGTCCTGCGGATAATCTGTGTTCCTGCCATGCTGTAAATGAGAACGCTCTATTAACATTAGGGGTTTTCCAAGTCAGGCAGCCAGCCCAAAATCTCTTCCTTATTATGTGGTAGAGAAAAGGAAGACAGCCAGAGACATCATATGAGAAGGGAACAGGAAAAGGATCATTTATGTCCTTTTTCTTACGCTGTTTACCCAGACATCCATTGCTGACCACTGCTAGTGTTTGCAAAACATTTAATCTAGGGGAAACTAGCATGACAGTTCCTGTGTTGTGACTCTCTCTCCTTTTTAGTTCACTGAAAAGCCTTTGAATTACCCATGAGTTATAAGATTAAGCACCAATGGGTTTAAGTATGTCAAAAGGAAGGACTCCCTGGGAAATTCAGAGAACCTTTTGTGCTGCTAGCTTCTAGCTCTTCTTCCTCAGGCCAACACCAAATTCAGCAGCATCCCCTCAGCATACCTTCAGCTTTTATTCTTCATCTGTTTGCCTTTCTCCATCTCGAATCAGCCAAGGGGGAACACACCACTGAGAGAGCTCAGTGAGCTGCCCCCAACAGGAACTCTCTTCCAACTGATCCGCTCCTTGTTGCTTCTCCCAAACTGGTCGGTTCCTGGTTGATACAGCTCTGGCCTCACCCACCACCCCAACCATGATCACCTGGGGGCAGGCAGACCTCACACAGGTGGGCCAGGCTCTGTCTCTGGGGCCTTGGGGAACAAATCATGTTGCTGGGTTGTGACTCATCCATAGGTCAACTCCAGCTCAGGCCCCAGCACTTCACCTTCCAGGAAAACAAACCAACCCAACACACCAGAATCCTGCATGCAGGAGCTAATGAAACAATGCAGTTCCCAGGAAGAAGGTCCTTTCAGCAGAGACCACGACTGAGCTTTGTTGCTGCAGCAGAAGGAGCAATGAAGAGACCCCTCTGTGCCCAGCTGACAAACATGGTTCAGAAATAATGCAATCATTGTTCACACTTCCCAGGTTAGCTTCACGGGATGCAGCACTGATAGACAACATTCCCAGTTCTCTTTGAAATCCCTTTGTAAACACAGCCAGGTGTTTCCTAAAGAGAGCTAATAAACAACAATAATAAAAACCTCATTGACATTTCTTTTTAGAAATCACTAACACCCAATTATTTTGTTACATTCAAATAGAAACTGAAAGCTGTGTAAATATACATTTTGGCATTATTTACATCCTTCTTTGTTTGCAGCCTGGAGAGGAAAAGCAGTTTATATTTTTGGCTTTGGCATATTTAGGTTTCTAAACACCAAACTCTCAGACCAGATTCAAGTGGATCCCTTTAATGGTTCCTCTTGTCCTTTATAGGTGACAGTCCCAATTTTCTTTTTGATCATTTAATTAATGACTTAGAGAAATTCTTCAGCACTTACCCAGTCACAGCCTTAGATTGACATGTTTAGTCTGAGGAAGAAAAAAAAAAGTGTGTATTATCTCAGGATGAAAAACTGCCTATAGAAAAATTGCCTGAATATTTCTGCAAAGACTCCCTCTCTATAGATAATTGGGAAAATTTACAGTCTAGTTCAAGAATCGATTGCATTAAAGGGAAGTTATAAAATACATTCCTTCAAGTGTTTTCAAACGTGTTTCCTCCAGGGGGTGCCAAATTAACACCACTGGAAAGTAAAAATCTATAAATTAACTAACAAGGACATAACAACTGTCCATACTGTACATTTCAAGGTACCTTGTGAGGGATGCGCCCCCCTCCAGCCCGAGCCAAAGGCATCAGTTTCAGAGTGAAATTTCTCAGCTGTTCACTTATGAGTCTCTCCTGAAGTCAGAAACAGTGCTGACTGGTCCTACAATTAATGTCATGCACATTCTCTGCTGAGTTCAGACAGGACACATCCCTTGGAAAAGAGCTTTAGGAGTGGCTGAGTGGAGAGAGACATCCACCTCAGCCTCCAGGAGAAAGAGACCCTGGGGAAGGGAGAAGTTACGAGTGCAGTGACAGCTGGATGTAGCTTCAACCAGCTTATGAATAAGGGCAGAAACCTGGACACAAGAACTAAGATGACGCAGAAAAGCTGAAGAAAAGATGGTCAGGACTGTCATTAGGTTTTCTCTACAGGTCTGTGGGGAATGTCAGCCCCAAGCAGGATGTCTGTAAATGTCATTATAGCAGAGGAGAAGTTTCACTGGCTCGGAAAATAGAGATCTATCACTTAAATCATAAACCTTGATTTGAACAAGCGACCACTTTACTGCTAGGGAAGTCTATTTACTACATGAGAAAAATCGATCTAATCACCGTTTCCAGACAAAGGAGCAAGATAAAAAGAAAATTGTTGAGAAGTAATATAATAATATATATACACACCTTTTCCACATTTCACTGCTCACATTTTTCTTTTATCTACACAGCCGTTAAAATAGTCACACAGTCCAGCTCTTCTGTGTCCTTCACCCACCACATTAGAAGTATTACTGAAAGAGTGCCTGGTTATCTTCGACTTGACAGTAAAATCTCTGCTGGGTAATTATTTAAGTAGAAAACTTCCATAAGAATCTAGCAGTAAAAGACAAAATCCCTAATATATGCTTACTTTGTCCTCTCATTTCAAAATGCAAGTTTGCTTTTCTTACTTTGAGATTAGCAACAAAATCCAATGCTAACAGTGAGAGCCAACATAATTAATCCGTAACATCATATAAGCATGGAATGAAAAACTATTTTATTAATCCATTATTAGGGAAATCTCAGATCCAAGGCTGTCAGATAACTCTGAGATGCAGGCTTGCACATTAACCTGATTTACACTGAATTGCCTCCCGAGAAAGGTAAGGGTGTCTTCTACATCCTGTATGAAAACAAAAGGTCCCATAACATCTTGTCTGGCTTATTATTGGCAAGGAGTCAGATCCATCAACCCTGGGGGATGGAGCAGTATTTTTTATTTGATTTATTAAAACCCCCTGCTGTGGATATTAAGAGGAAATCGGCCATAATTCAGGAGCAGTAGTTCTGATGGACAGTGAGATGGAAGGTTTCATATTAAAGCCTTAGGAGGCCAGAAAGAAAATTGAAAATCTGGAAGTATTGGCTGATGGGCACTATACTTTCATTATAAAGAACACCAAGCCCTATAAACCTCTTGGTGGGAGGGCTAAGAGTAGAATCAAGACAATGACCTTGAGATCAATCTTGGGCTAGGGAACAGTAGGTTTGAAACAGATGCCAAATAAAGGAGAGGAAAGGGACATGCAAGTCAGATGTCATCTTCAACTTCAACCTCATTTTGAGCCCTCCTGGTAAGAAAACGTCCAAATTTGTAGTTTCTTCCTATATAACAAAACATATATATAATCTTTTCTCTCTATCCATGCAGCTGAAACTCTTAACTCACTTTGCATCTCCACTGCTGCATTATTCTCTCATCTGTTTTTGTCATTTGATGTCTTGCCTTATTTTTTTCCTAGCCAGTGCCCTGCTTTGACCAGATCACTTTATATTTACATTCCTCCTTTGATTCACCATCCTCTGATGCAGCAAGGAAAAACCCATTTGATTAATTTACAAGACTCATTTTGACCTATGTCCATCCAGCTTATCTTCTTAAGTTCACTTTTAGGAGTCAGAGCTCACCTCTGATTAGCCACATTGCCAGCCTGAATCATTTCTTTGTTATATTTTCTGACAACTACCATATGTTTTCTCTCCCCAAACTGCCATTTCTCTATTATAGGAATGTTCTGTAATAGCTATGGAAATAAGTTGATCATCATCCTTCAAAGCCTTTTTTTTCCCCCCTGTGATACCTAAAAGGGCACCTATTACCAGATGACTAGATGGCCGAGAATATAGGTTAATACACTAACTTTATCTTATGGGTTGCTTGTACTGTTCCATCTGCCTATCCCTGATGCCCACGTGTTATCTCCTGTCACATGCTTGTCTGTGATTGTTGGCATGTAGACCCTCTTCCCATTTCACACATGCACTGAACTTCATATAGTAGAGACCTGGTCAATACTTAATGCATGTGGGGACTATAGCAGTGCAAATAGTTAACACCTGTCGTTCCTCACTTCTAAGCTGGTGGTTGTCGTTCTCCTCCAGTTCACCACCAGCAGTGATGAGTGGGAGAAGACGCAGTACTCTGCTGTTGTATAAACGGTGGGGCTAGAAAGGCTAAGGAGCTCAGCCTACTGCTGTAAGGATGGTGTTGCTTACTGGCCTCTCAGCCAGGAGAGAGGGTTTGATGGGTTCTAAAGAAGTACCAGTTCTCATGGTATGGTGCATAAAGAAGTGCAGGGAGAAAGTTGATTTATGCATGAACTTCATCCCACATTTCCTCCTAAGCCTGATCTCAATTTGAAAAAATCATTGTAGACTCTTACTTGGGCTAGGCTTAGAGAAGCCAAAAAACATACATCATTTGATAGCTAAAGCTCTGGAGGCAACTGGTTATGATTTGTGGGGGTGTTGGAACACCCACAGCTCAGCATCCAAAGCCTCTGAGAGAGCGGGACAATGTGGGTGTTGATACACCATCACCATGTATTTTTTCGTATGTGAACACTGGTTGGTTAAACACCCTGCATTCGTGTTTGACAGACTGTAAAGTACTGAAAGTCACAATATCACCAAAACATTGGCCTTGATGTTACACATTTATGGCGTTCTCATCTTTTACAGCAGTGTATATGTGAAGGAGTAATGGCTCAAGGGCTCACCTAAATCACTGGTTTCCAGCTTATGACCTGCAGAGCCTGGCAAGCCCATGGAAAACTTCTAAAGGGTCTGCAAAAAGTCATGGAGGAAAAGCAAATTCATATGTGCCAGACAGCAACCTACACATGTGAAATTCCTAAAGGAGTCTGCACTACTGCTGGAAAAATTTTTAGGGGTCCACAAATCAAAAAAGGTTGAAAAACCACTGACCTAAATCTTTTTCTGCAACAGCAAATGGCCTAGAACTGCAGCAATATGAGAACTTGGCACTAAGCAGCAGCATGACAGCTGAGCGGCGCAAAACCTCTGCGGCTTCTCGCGGATGTAAATGGAAGCAAGTAGGACAGACATGTATCTGTTTAGCTTTTTTAAGTATTTGTTCGGGGATTAGTGTTAAAACAGACACAGAGAATACAAACGGCAGCCCATGTCAATGCTAACTAAAGTAATCTTGACTAGATTACTGCATGTAACAAATCTGGAAATGAATGTGTTCCTTACACAGATGGGCCATTTCAAAGCCTGAACTTTTAACTTTAAAAAAGAAAAAAACCCAAAACAGACAAGGACAATCCCTATTAAGGCATCATGGAGTTATTTCAGTAGATTCTCTGGAAATAAGCTTGTTTCTGTGCTAATTTTTCTTCTGGCAGAACCAATTCATTCTTGGCCTTTACAAGCTGGTCTTTTACATTTGATTCAGAATTGGATTTGGGCCTCCAGGGACATCTGATGTCAGCCTTCCTAATGTACTGTCAACGTGAAGACACAAAGAGATAAAAAGTCAGTTTCACTTAGAGTTTCCTTTTTCCAGGGTCTAATCTGAATTTTTCATTCTTTCACTTTTGCACTCTGGATCATGACATCTCCTTGTCTTGAGTCACATTAAGCGGGAAGGCAAGACTGTGCTTAGCCAACCTCCTTGGTTTATAGGCAGGGTCACTAACACAGCTGGAACACATACTTATACTTCATGATATCACCTCATAAAACGATCACATAGCAGACAAATTTTAAGCACGTATTTGAAAAGCAGAAACTCTGGGGTCAAGGTGGCGTAGAATGGAGGAAGGGTAAATGTAGGCTACAGTGAGAAGTAACCAGACTCACTTTGCTGGAGGAAATGGTCAAATATTAACGTTTCAATAGAAGAGGTCAAACCATTTCATCCAATACAGGATGTAGTTTCCTGCAGACCAAGCTAATACAACCCATAACATCTGCTCTCTGTACTGCACTTCTTAAACATGACAGCCAAGCTGTAGGTTACTCCCCATAAAGTCTTGCAGCATCCCTCCTGCCTCCCTCCCTGGCTCATCATGCAGTCTGTGCTCATCTGGAACATATGAGCTGACCGACTGAAAATGGGATGCAAAGGAAAAAGAACAGGAACACAGAATCTCCCAAAGGTATTAGGAAAAACAGCCTGTAGGCACACAGCTCAGGGCTTTCATAACACACACAGAGGAAGACTGAGTTATGATTCCTTGGACAACCTTAGTTCTAGACTTTCCTGACACATATATGACTTTGCAACAATCAAGATTGTGTCATTCCTTCGGGCAATAACATACATTATTTATTAGACTATAAATTGATCATTCTCTCAACCAAAACAAGCACTAACAAAGTATTTTCTGCTTTTGCCTGTGAGAGGCTATAAGTTTATATTCCCTTGCAGAGGATGACTGGGAAACAAAGTGCTTATCTCATCTTCTTAAATGACATAGCCTGTGTGTAGAGCCAACTCGGAACATACAGTGAATAAAACACATGGTACACCAAATAGGATAAATTCATAATTAAAATCACAGGTAAGTCTCATAAAATGAAGATTTCCTATCCAGGCAGATTCATATAGTCTCTTCCTGGAAGTGGTAAAACGCTGTGACCAAAAAAGAAAAAAAAAAAAATCTGCATTTCTGTGCATTTCCTGCAGCACTTTCATGGTCCAAATACCCACAGTCTCAAACTCTTGCTCCCACCACTGCTGCAGAGCAGAAAGTAGAGCTGCTTTGTGCACTGGCTTACTCTTATTACTTAGCATGTTAGATTTCACAAAGGCAGTAGAAAAGGTATTTTGTTCCAGTTCTTACACAGTAATTAAGACAAGATTTTATGCCACAGATAAGAGCATAACCTTTCTGCCATATTGCCTGTCTTCTTAAAAAGAAAAGGAAAATCCTCACATTCAAATGAGCTGTACAGCTGCTCAGTTTTGTGGAAGACTTGTGAATTTTCCTTGATGTTTTCTCCTTTGCTTACGCCTACGTCTAATTTAACACCTTCTATTCCACTATTTTCTCAGCAGTCGCTGCCCAACAGCACATCCTCCCATCAACTTAGCAGCCTACACTGGCCACGATCATGTTAAATAGTCAGTTGGATTCAGCTAGGTCTTTCTGCATTGTAAGGAAGAGCATGCAGGCATTTGAATACAATTTCTGGGTGTTGGTCTGGATATCCAGATCAATCCCTTGCCAGAAAGAGAAAAAGCAGCATGACATTTTTCATAGTGCTTGTCTTCAATAACATTTCCTTCCATTAAGCAAATGTCCAGGGGAGATAAATGGATTGCTTTGTATATCTAGAGGATCTTTGAAATCCTTAATCCAAGCTGAGTGTGCAAGAATGAGAAAAATAACAGGGAGCTGAATGGAGGAAGGAGATTGAAACACACAAATTCTCAGATTGCAAAAAAAATAAATCAAGAGCTAGAAAATGGAGGCATGGTACAAGAAAATAACTGAGACACAGGGATACTCCAAAATAATGCAGCTGCTAGAGGAGGGGAAAAAAAATCAACACAAAAGAACCTCATGCAGTAAAGGGAGAGTTGATGTTTGGCAACGCTCAGAAATTTTAATACTGATGTGTAAAATTAAACCATGACAGCAGAACAGGCTTATCTGCAAGCGTCACGTTACTTCCCCTGGGATCACTACCTTCCCACTGGTGCTTCTGTCATCTTCTCCCTCCCTCAAATCTCACTTGACCTGAATTCTCATGATTTGACTCCATAATCCTCTGGTTTCCACTGTATGCACACAAAAGATTATTGTATAAAAGCGAATTCCCAGGGCCTTGGGCTTTGCTTTCCGTTTAGTTAAAGAATTATCCTACAGTAGTTTAGGTGCTGGGAAACTTGTCCTGTAGATTATTGCCTACAGGGCAAATGCTGAGGAGGTTGCTAATGAGAGAACAGATGTTCAGTGGCTTACGAGCCTTGCTGAATGTAAATATCCTCAGCACAGCGCTTGTCAATAAGCCTCTGCCTGAGAATTGCAAACCTTGTGGAGAAAATTCTCCCCCGGTGTAAATGTATGGGCTTAGGCAGAATTACACTGAGGAAGAAGCTGGTCCTTGATCTGCAGCAGAAAGCCAGAGTTTAAAACCTTGTACAGAAATTGAAACTAAATGTCATGGAAAGCTAATATTTTACCCAAAACCTTGCTGCTTTCCAAGAGAAAATGCAGGTTTTGGGTCTGTTATGACACAGCAGGCCTGGAAAGATTTCACTGAGGTATTAGGGGGGGGAAAAAAGATCTTACAGTGATTGGATCTCTAAATTTTGCTTGCCTCTATAAAAAGATGTTCTACTTACAGGTCCTCAGTTTCATCCAGTGGATACTCTTTTACCAGGCAGCAGCAATTTAAGTGTAGGTGAAATGCTCTTCTAGTCCTCTGAACATGTGTAAACATTCAGCTACAAAAGTAGCACATCTGCTCCCCATCACCTGATGAGTGGCCTTCAGAGTATGTATGCTTGAGTGAGGGCTGAGGTGCTGATCACAATCAGCTGGTGCTTCTGAGTGGCTTTTTCTTTATGAGGTCTCTTGACAGAAGACCAAGATCTGCAAGGAGGACACTTGTCCTCAAGATTTACTCCTTCCAGCCACCTTTCCTGTGGCAAGAACAGGCTGACTTTGCTCTGCAGCTCATCTTTGCCATGGCAAAGCTCAGTTGTACCTACACTGCTGGAAAGCCACAAGCCCTTGCTGGTCAGATTGCCACTTCACTGTCAAAGTTTAATAGCTGCACTCTGTCATCAAGTCACTTGGTATAGTTTTCAGGATCCACTAATGAAACCTTCCAGCCAAGTGTGCCAGCTTGCTGCATCTTTGCAGAGTGGTGCTCAAAGTTCCCACTTACGGCATGAGAAAAGAAGGCCAGTGAGCAGAGTCTCTCTATTAATGAACCCATGAAACCATGAAGGGACTGTTTTTGCTGGGAGTCCTTTCTTACAAGGGCATAACCACAGCCTGAAAAAATAAACAAACTCCACCATGTGCAACATTTAATTGAAAAGACTGGCTGGAAAGCTGATACTTGGGAGACCTGGGTCAGCTACTGAACTGCTTTATGATGTAGAGCAAATCCCTTTGCTTGCTCGCTCCTCTGTCCCATCCCAATCAGATTGCCAGCACTGCGCAGGCAAGACTGAGTTTTATTAAACACGTATACTCCATTGAGCACAGTGAAGCCCTCATCTCACCTGAGGCTTTTAGGTATTTTGTAGCACACGTAATAATAATAACACTTAACAGTTCAATCTCTCATGGTGAGAAGTCCCATGAAAAATATTTAGTACCTGCCTGCCTTTGTGTATATAAAAGTGCTTGGCATGAAAAGATGCCACAGAAAATACTGTAATTACAGTCTATTCTTTTGGAGGTAGACATTTACTAGTGTAATGTGATCACCTCTGGGTGGAAGGCAGCAGCTGTTCAGCCCACAGAGGAGCAGCAGCGCTGCCAGGACCGACACAGCGCCTGCAGCGGGAACACAGGCAGAACCCAACCTGCTCGGCCTTGCTGCTCCCCTTGCCCTCTCCCTGCAGGCGAACCACAGCTGGCAGGGCTGCACTAGCCCAGCTGGATCCTGGCCAGGACAGTAAGGTTCACATCCCAATTTTCACCAGAATTGTCACAGTTTATTAATACCTGACCGAAGCCCTTTGCAGCATCATGATGCTCTTGCGGGCACCAAGCCTGCATCCCACCCAGCCCTGCTCAGCATCTGCAGCAGAGCAGGGCCACGCAGCCAGGCTGAAGTGTGAGTGGGTAGGAGGTACAGCAGCATGTAAACCTCTATGGAAATGCTGGATACTGCAATCCCTGCTGAACCTTACTTTAGTCGCACCAGTTTTAGGATGAGTTTGTTAGTAGCTATGTTTTGAGCTCAGGTAAAGTGATTTGCATGTTTCTTAAGCCCTTTAGCGTCCCTGGGGCAGAGCAGGGTCTGGGGCAGGGCTGCTCACCACTTGCTGGCTTTCGGTAGAGCAGCCTAAAATTTACTGCCTCGCCTTAAACTCCGCAGTGAAGGGAGGTCCTGGCTGCAGAGCGAGCAGGACCCCGGCCCCAGCCTAGCCCGGGCAGGCGATGCCTCCCGGCTGTCCTTGTGCTCCTCCAGCACTAGATGGCAATGTGGGTCNGAGCATCCCTCCGCATCCCTGCATGCCCCTCTGCATCCCTCCCTGCAGCGCCCAGAAGACCTCAGGCGGCCTCCTGGAGAAAATAAGGACAAAAATGCTCCTCAGTGGCTGTCATTGCCCTGTGCCTCCAACAACTGCCTCTCTTCCCGAATTGGATTGTATCCATCTCTGGAAATAAAGGCTGCAGCAAGCAGCACGGCTGGTTAGTGCTGCCCACACCACCTATTGCTGTGGATGGGGAGCAGCACATCACTGCCTATCCTAACCTGCTCATTGCTGAGACCTCCAGTATCCACGGGAGAGAGTATGGAAGAGGAAACCTCATTTGCAGGCAGCAAAATGTGCCCACATTGCATTTGTGCCAAGCTGTAGTCAAGCCACACACGTACCTGCAGTACTGGTAGGAAAGCACCAGCCTGGTCACCACCAGGAACCACCAACATTGGCTGTCTTCTGCAGTCTTTCTGCCTGGGAAAGGCTAACATTTCCTTTTCTGAGCATAGAATAACATTCATAAGAGTTTGTATCTGGACATTTTATTAATTGCCCTTAATCCAGTGACTTTTTCTTAAGAAGAGAGCATTCTTCTACCATACCTTTTCTACCATTGCCTTTGGGTGGAGTTTTGCCTGTCAGTCACAGGCAGGATTTTAAGAGGAAATTTTAAGATCAATGATAAAGGACACCCTCAAGTTTGCAGCACAGATGATCTGCCACTAGGCTTTAGTTTTCTGTTTAATTTTTAAATCTGCCATGCAATGGAACATTTAGTATTTCATTTTCGGTATGAACGGGCTTATCTCCTATCTTACACCTTACTCCCGTAGTGGTACATGTTATATGAGTTGTTTCCTTCCAGCTTGTCATAATTCTGTTGTACTACTTAGAGTTGCCTCCACTTTGTGTTATCTCTCTGGTGATCATGCTGCTAGAATTAGCATTTCACTAGCAGATTACAGCAGCTCAGCAGGAGCCAGCAGGGCTAACTGGGGGCTGTCAGTGCACACAAGCAAGCTCCCCATCCTGATTTGTGCTGCCTGTTGCACTGGGGACTTACCATTAACTCTGTTGTCATTCCTTGTCTGCTTTAACATGATTGCTTTCAAGATTTCTCTCTCCAGGAGAACATCTGTGGTTTGGATTAGTTTTCCCTAGACAGATTTCCTTACAGTTTTTCCACATTAAATCTCCATATTTTGTTGCTTTCTAGTCTATCTAGGTCCTTTTTTGGTATTATTCCTCCAGGTGCATTCAAACTCTCCTCATTTGGTGGAGTCAGCAAAGTGCTCTGGTATCCCAATTTACTCTTTGTGTTAGACTATGAATGAATTACACATCCCTGGATGTCCTTCTGTAACACAGTGCATTCACTTGCAGGCCTTTGTTTACAGTTCATGCTTTTGTCATCTGCATGATTGTGCTGATATCCAAAAGGATTTCAATTACTGTTTCCATCAGACATACGGAAAAGCTACAAAACCAAAATAACCCCCCCAGTTGTTTTGCTTATCAGTCATAGTTACATTAACTCCTGAAAGTTACAAGACTCTTAATATGTTTTATTTTACAAAATATCTTACAGTAACTTTCAGACCACTATTAATTCCTGTTTGAAAATTGTTTGTGTATTTAATTTTCACCATATTTTCTACCTCTATAATATCAATTTTCCATTGCTTAGTTGTAACCAGCAGAAAATGTTTCATGACCTTTCATTTATGGACATAACACTATAAATATGCCCAGAAAAGAAAGAAAACAATTCAAATGGCAACAATCATGTCTGACAACAGAATGAAATGAGATGGTGAATGAACTTAGAGAGTTTAGTTTTCTACCCTTTGTTTTATCCATGTATTGGATTCAGGGTGAAAGCATACATAGACTGCATCCCCAAAATACACATCCCCTTGTCAGCATTCCTGTATTTCATCCAGCTATGGTTTTTTTTTTGGACCCTGATGCTCTGAGGTCAAACACAGCACAACCTGTCTCGAAAAAATAGAAGAGCTGGAGGCTGTGGCCACCCCAGCAGCTGGGGCCCTAAAGCTCACCTTCATTAAAGTGTATTACACTGAAGAACATACAGATGGCAAAACTGCCCAGAATGTCTAGCCAGTGCTCCCGATGACTGCTGGAGAAGCTGTGTTTCTGGTCTGTACAGCTTCACTTGGCCAAGAAATGAGAAGAGGAAGGAAACTTAGTGCTACCGTGCTGTGCTCCCTGCTGGCAAAGCAATGATAGCTACACAGCACACCTGCATCATTTTCTACTCCATGTTCCAGCATTGCTTCCAGTGAGAGCTGCTCCCATTTTACCCTGCTCTTCTCTGTTCATAGTAGAGAGCCAGATCCTACATCTTTTGTTCACTTACTCCTGGAAGGTTTGCAATTTGAGCACTGCAGTATGATTTACTCCAAGGTCTTGTTCTCTTATTTCATTGCCCTTTTCTTTTGCATGCACTTGAGAACCAAGACCCAAGTAGTGTAGCCTTCTGATGAGCCACAGGAAGAGGATTTTTATCTACAACTACCCTATTGACTAAGTCCTCACAGCAATGACAACAAAGACTATCCAGTTTGCAATACTTCTCTCCAAATTCAAACACTCCATTGCTTCAGCATCGCTATTACATGACTCTTTTTTTTCCACCCAGCCATTCTGTGGTGGAAAGGGACATTTAAATGTTCCTAAGATTCTTTTGTCCATTATTATTTTAAAGCTGAGCGTGGGATCAAGCAGCTCAGTTCCCAGTGTACTTTTTGGATGATGTAGGTAAGGCAATGGTCACACTAGTGCCTTCCACTGACTGCCACATACTTTGGATACACCCTTCACATGGGGGAGGATGGAAGTGTGTATCTAAAGACCTTGTTTAGCCTGATACAGATCTTTGAGGCCATTGTGCTTTGGCTTACAGCCGTTCTCTAGATCCTCCCAACTGTGCCCCCTTTATCTTTACTGAGCATGGTAGCAAAGTGTGGGCACAGTGGGAGTTGAAGATTCACTGTGATCATTTGCAATTGCAATTAGCAAATGCCTGTGCTCACCTGAAGCCTCCATGGTAGGAGGGAGTGCTGCACATGTCCTTCAAATTCCATCCCTGCTCCAGGCTGTGCAAAGTCCTGTAGGATCAGGGCTCCCAGTTTAGTGTTGCTGCCAGGCAGACAAAGGCAGAGGCAGACAAAGGCAGAGACAGCCAGCTCTCCTCTCTCACCCTTATTCAGCTGTCCCTCCTCTTCCTTCTCCTCCCACCTGTGAGGCTTTTGCTGTGTTAGAGCTTAGTGCATTCAGCTGTCTTCCACCTCCATCATTGCTTTGATAAGTGATAGCAGGGAAGGTATTACTTAAAGAATCTGGGTGACTGTTAGCAAAATAAACAGGAGATGAAAGATAGGGCGGTCTCCTTGGTGCGTAATTACTTTAAATTAAGCTCTGTTTGCTAATACCGTTGTTTTGATGTGCTAAATAGCTTGGTCTTAACGCCCCAGTAGATACTAAAACTAACGTAATTCCCAATGATGTCACACCAAGATTACAGAGACCTTGGGGAGGTAAGGGAGGAATATCCACAAAGCAGTTGTGTGTAGGGAGTGCTCCCAAATCACCTGGTGTGACAGGCGGCAGAGTCCTCTTCACAGGCAGCTCTGTCAGCACAGGTTTGCAAAACCCCATGAAGTGATGCTTCCAGGCAGGCGAATGGCTCTCTCAAAGTCACCTACTCCCTCCTGACCAGCTTGATCTTGAGGACATGCTCTCAGGTGGGTGGCAAGGAGAGCTCTTTGCATTCACGCTACAGCGCTCTGCGTGGCAGCACTTGCTCCCCACTTCTTCCTGTGAGAGAGGAGACTCTCCCTTTTTCTCTGAATTGGGCTGAAAAAAGCTGCAGCTGGCTCGTAGGCAGCTGAGTTACCTGCATGTACACAAAATCTGAGCTGTGTGTGATTACAGGGTTCCTCTCTTTTATTTAATTGTCTGCCTGGAAGCATCTCCTGACCTAATTGTGCCTGCAGTTGTGTCACTTAACTTGTCCTGTGTGCCGAGTGGCATAGCCTGAGCAGGGAGCTCTGTGCACACCCTCTCACACCACTGAGCTAATGGAGACTGACAGGGGGTATCGGGTTTTTTAAGACTAAGAAGTCTCCTGGGGTGTTACTAATCCCCTAGAGGTGCCATTAGCTTATGATAACCACACCTTTGAAATTGTTTTATTGCTTTAATAATGTGGTGGTGATGGAAAATGGGGAACATGCCACATTTATTATTTATGCTGGTAAAAGATGAAAGTTAGCAATTAGAAGCTTTAAACCACAGGTTCAGCAAAACTACATGACTTACATTTATTCATTTTTGGACTCTCCAGCCCAGCACTGGAATGCCCTTACTGTCCAGGTTTGTAAGTCAGGCTGCCTACATAAACCACAGCAAAGTGGCAGGCCAGCACAATTAACACTGCAAGACAGATAGACATCTTAACTGCAGGGATGGGTGGAGGTTTCCTGGTGGGGAGCAGTTGGAAGTAGAACAGTGCTTTATGGTATCTGAACTAATCTTGTGCTATGATAATTCTGTCTTGCTTAAGTGCTTGCAGCCTCTCTGTGTTGCATAGTCATGCTGTGGCAGCTGCTGTGTGCATTTGATCCAAACTCGCTGCTTCCCCACACACTTAATTGGTAAAATTGCCACCTATTGTTTATAAAAAAGCTTGGAAAGAGTGAGCAGAGTCTTGGTCTCCAGGACTGTAGAGCCGTGGCTCTGCGGCCACACGGCTGGGAATCACACTCTGTCAGCTTAAGGCACCACAGCGAGGATGCATGTTGTACCACGTGTCGTGACATCTACATCTGGAAGGGGCAGCTCTACTGAAATAAAAGAAGCTGTGCAGCTTGTGGTAGAGTGCAACATCGTGCCTTTCAAGGCTGCTATGCTTCCAAAGCATGGGGGTTTATCCTGAGCACCTACACACCACAGCAAAAGTGAAGGAAAAGGGAGGAAAGTTAGTCTGGCTGTAAAAGCAACTTGCCAGGACAGCAAGTGTCCATGCTTGGAGCTGTAATGGAAGTGATTTCACTAATCTGCCTCGCAGCCCACTTTCTCATTCCATGTGATCCTTCAGGGAGGTTGCAAGCTTGTTTGGTTGTTTCACCTTAGGATCAAGTCAGCAGAGGACTGACTGGGTGTTTTATCTGCAGTTGGCAGAAAACAGACGTGAGAGAGAGCAAGCAAGTGAGTTTCTATTAAGAATAGAGAGATTAATGCATCCAAATTTAATTGGAATTGCACAAGCAGGCAAGGGGTGTCAAGCTCTGAGTTCATACATAGATTATGTGGGTGTTCTATGTCCTACATTTTGAATATCTGCAGCATGACTATCTCAGCCTTGTACTTTGGTCCTTGCAATGAGCTTTCATGTTGGTTACCAGTCCTGTACATCCTTATTTCTACTGTACATCCTCCTGCCCTTTGCCTCATTGTACCACACCACTCCCACTAAAAGGCCATGTGCAGACAGAGGTGATGCAGGGACTTGTCTGTGACTTGGTTTCCCCTCAGCTCCAACATGCCCAACGTTATCAATGTCACACCTGTGCCTTTACCACAGCCTGGAGAGAAGCCCCTTCCCTGAAGCAAACACTGAAGCAAACTGAGGCCAGGTACAGGCCATGTCTAAAGCCTGGTGTTTTTGTGGGTGACCAATGCTGGAGCACAGCAGCTTGCTCTGCAGGGCAAAGCAGGACCCCTGGGATCATTAGCATGCTTCTAACGAGCATGGGCACTCTTATGTCAGTGTGGTGTTAACTGGGATCCACGTTGTTCCTCCAGAAGGCTGATTCAATGGCTTAAGACAGGAAGATTACATGAACATCAGCCACTGGCATCCACATTATTCAGGCAAGAAAACACCATGTATGCAACCTGGGTTCTCAGCCTGCATCCCACGACTGACAAGCTCTCACTTTGCAGGACCTGGTTCACTTTGTGGGTGTCTCTTTTCCTGCAAGTGAAGGCTTCAGGGCTGCACAGCCCTCCTGAAGAAATGGCACATGATTCCAGCCAGGCTGCTGGAGGGCTGAGGCTGGAACAGTCAGCACTGCAAGTGTGGGCTGCTACCACTTCAAGTAGATAACCAGTTACCTTCTCACACAAACACCACCCTTTGACAACCCCCCATGCCTTTAGTTCAGGTTATTCCTGTAAGGCTGGAGTTTAGCACTGGCAGTGGGCAAAGCCCAGCCTGGAGATGGGTTTTCTTTTCCTCAAGGCTGCTGCCAGCCTTGGCTGTGCTCTGGGACCTGCACCAGCAGGCCAGGGAGCCCACCCTCACTCAGAGGATTGTGCTGTGCTAGGAAAAATGCTTCTGGCTCTTCTCATGTGTATTTGGGGCAGAAAGAAGGTGTAGTTTAGATTAGAGCACTGCGGCTTTATCAGTGTTTATCAGTGTAGGAGTTCTGCTCCGTGTAGCATAACAGCCTCAAGTCCTTTTAAACCCTGACATCAATATGTGGTGATAAGATAACACTGGTTATCCTGTACCGGTTGCTCTAGATAAGATAAACCCTTTTATGCTTTAAAACAGGACTCAAAGTTTCTGCTATGTTTTCTTTTCCTTCTAATGTAGCAAACTCCAGAAACATTTTATTTCTAAGGGAGTGGTGTTTAAAAGAGCAGATAAAAATAGTACATATCATAAATAAGACTTTTCAAACTTGCCCAAGGAACATTAAACATTTTCTTTCAAAGACTAAATAGAAATGAGCTAGTAGGAGGTAGATTTCAATGTCTTAGAAAATTGTTAGATTAATTAGAAGCTGAAATTATTCAAAGTAAGTGGTCATGCCCACAGTTACTTTGTCAGAAGAGTGTCTGCACAGTGCTATTTCAGCAGCAACGGATGTTAATTTTAAGGTGGTTACTTTTAATTAGCATGAAATAACTTCTGTGGAAATTTGAGACAGCAAACTTACTGCTTGAGACAGCAGTATGGGGCATTTCCAGTTTGCATTTAAAGCTGGGACTGAATCTCTCTGTACAAGCCAGTATATCCATAAATCTACAGTACTGACTCTTCAAGTAGAGACTACATCTTCAGAGAGTTTAGAGACACATCCATTCATTAGTGAGTTAAAATTAATAACTAGGTCCTTTATGAAATTTAGCACTTTAGTCGTGTTTGTCCCAAATGATTTTAACAATGGAGTAACAGACTCTTCACATTTTCTGTATAATTAAAATTAATTGAAATGATGTGCATTAGTTGTAATTAAGCTATGCAGCTAAGAGTGGTTGTATCTAATTGCTATGATTATATAGGCTACAAACAAGCTCAAGTAACAAAAGTGCAGTTATTGTGACACAAGATCTCAGCTGCCCGCCACCTTCCCGTGGCTGAGGGTCTGCTCGGGGGAAGGCTGTTCTCTGGGACAAGACAGTGCTGCAGCAGCTGGAGGTGCTTTGGAGACTGAGCTGGCTCAGCTGCCTCTGTCTAAGTCCATGCTTGAGCCCCAAACCTGAACATTAAGGCTTGTCATTGCACCCTTTGCTCAGCTTTAATGTAGCACTAGTAGGATAGAAACTGAGGCAGGAATGCAGCTCCTGTAAAGCACAGAAGGCTTTGGTGCAGGGTCTGGCACAGCCTATAAATCACTGAATTAACTGCAAATTTAGCTCCGTGTTCACCAATGCACAATAACATCAGGCACCCCTTACCCCAGTACCAGATGCAATGCAGGAGCTGTGCTGAACACAGAAGGTGACCCTCAGACAGTGGCGGTGAACTTCTGCTTTTAGCTCCAATGATCCCCGTGTCCCCATGGAAATGTTCTGCAGCTGCAAAGCATCTCCAGGCTTTGTCCAGGAACCTCACACCGAAACTGCCCAGAGCAGTGCTGCAGCAGGACAAGGAAACAAAACAAAAGGTCCCCCCACCTCTCTGTTAGCTCTTTAAAGTTCAGTTTGAAGCCATCGGGTCTAAATTGCAAATTTGTGGTTGTTAGGTAGGTCACTACAGGGCCAGGCTGAGGTTGGTTTGGATGTCATACCCATACAATCACCTTCCTTTGTGTGTACCCTGCTTTGGCTTTTCTAAGCAGTGTCTTGAAACTGCAGCTCTAATTGTGGATTTCCACATTTATAATGCATGGTTTAGGGAATAACAATTTTCCACACCCCCCCTTTTTTTTTTTGGTATTTCAATGCCTTGCAAATATTGAGCTTTATTTAATGGAAAACTCAGGGGAGAATTGTTTGTGGATTTTTTGGTATGGGAATAAGACCAAAGATTTGAACTGATGCTGTTGTAATCTACCCTCTCACCACCTGCAGCTGGCTTGTGCACGATGGCAGCAGAATGCAGGGCTGTGTTGTGTCTTGCAGGATGTTAGAAAAATGAGCATTTCAGTAAGGTTTCAGCCTCTGCAGCATGTGAGAGTAGAAGGGATATGGCTTAGATTTGTCAGCTGTTCACATGCCCACATTATAAAACAAAACAGCCCTTCTAAAGCATTTGCCTGGTACACGAGCAGCAGGGCAGATGCAAAAGCCTGTGCTCAATACACAGCAGACAACAAAGAATTATAAACTGCCCAAATTTCCCTTCTTAGAAGGCATTGGGAATGATCGACCGGGCTGCCAAGCAAAGCCTCTTGGAATGTATAGCACATGGAAACCTTCCTGTTAATTAATGGGGGATTGGGCTTTGGACAAGTGACTCCCGAAGCATTTCTCCCACCCTGTGTCTGTCCCTAACTCAGGGCTGGTCTCTGCCAAGTAAGGTCTGTTTGTTCCCATACTCCAAACACTCCAGATGAGGATGTAACCTTCAGGCATCCACCTTGGATGAAATCTCTTGGCATGCCTCAGCCTGCTCCCCCATAAAATCCCAGGAATCCACCTCTTGCAGCACTGTTCTGTAGCCCAACATTGCAGTTTTATCCTGGAAAGACTCAGCTGTCTAGCTTCAGGCTTAGCAACACAATTGCAAGAACACATTTATTCTTTACACATAGGTGTAAATTAGTGACCCCCTCTCACACAAATGTGGCAATCTGCCTGGGTTCCATTTTATCATTTCTTTGACATACTGTGAAGTTTAAGGTACAGATTTAGACAGCCCAGGGTAACCACAGAGCCCATGTGGTAACACTAGTGGAGCTGCACTAATATTACAGTGTGGAAGCAGAGCCTTTAAAAAAAGAAAAACAAACCAATCAAAAAACAACCCCACAAAAAACCACTCAGGATGGAGGGACCATGATAATGGTTGGGGTGTGGGTGGGAGAGTGCAGGGAAGTGAGAGAAACCATTAACATTTTGCACCATTAGCCAGGAGCCTGGGGACCTGCTATAGCAAATAAAAAACCCACATAATTTAGTCAAGGGAATTCAGCCAAAGAAATTTAGAAGTTTCATTTTTTCAATGTAATAAGCTTTTGCTCCATTTAATCTCCAGTTTAACCATCTGAAAATAACAGAAAGATACAGTGAGATAGAGAATAATCAGAACTGAAGCAAAGGAGAGAAATAATGCTCAGAAACATGCAGACACATTCACAAGCAACAGTCATTCAAGATAGCAGAGAAACCAGGAGGCAAGTAAATCAGGACAAAACCAGCTCTTCTACCCTATCCCAGCAAACAAGAGGAACCTGCTGTGCATTTCCATCTGGCAGGGATGCAGAGCAGCACAGGATCTGTGTACACAACATCTCCTCAGTAACCCCCTGGGCTCGCAGACTCAGTAACCTCCAGTCTCCAGCTATTGCTGCTGGGGAGTTCAAGTCACAAACTCAGCAAGGGGGCATTGGACTGTGACAAAGGTGCGGCTCTTGCCATTGCCCCTTCTCACTTGAAAGGAAAACTTCAGTTTGAGGTTGCCACTGAAGCCAAGAACCTTTTCCTGTTTCCCACTTTTTCTGTTTAAAAGTTAGTATTTTAGTTTTTGTGCAACTTGTGGCTGTACTTAACTGTCATCTTTGCTAATAAATATATTGCAGGGGATAAAGAGGAGGTGGGGGAAATGAAGATGCCAGTTAAGGCCCAATATTTCAAACAGAATTTCCATAATGCATTTCTAAAGCTCTGAGTTGCTGCAATGTAGAGGTTGCAGTCAAAAGAATATAAAGGTGAGGAGACAGGGAGCTTTGGTTTTGCCCCTAGAAAATTGAGGTGCAGCTTGGGCAGACAAGATGTACATTGGCATGGGGACAGCAGGCACATGCCTGTCCAAGCTGTCCCCCAGCAGCAGAACTTGCCTCCTCCACTTGCGTGAGGTGGTACAGTTGCCCAGCCAGTAGGATTGCCTACCTGTCCTCTGCCCCAACTATAACTTCATTAGAAGGAAAGGCAGAAGGTGCATGAGGTCTAAATGGAGCCATGTGCCTGTGATGGGCACAGGTCCACGTGTTACAAATGAGATTGAGCCTTCAACCATTTTAGAAGTGAAGAAAAACATCATATTAGAGCATTTGGGGGGAATCAGGCTGGCTGAACATGAGACACGCTGCTGGAGCCTGGCCAGGAAGGGGAGTTTAGCACAGGAGGGCTGCAGAGGGAGCAGGCAGGGCCGGCAGGGGCCCAGCTGCTGTCCTGTGGCACTGCTGCCAGAACGAAGCCACCAGTGATCGCACTGCTGGCTAGTCTAAATCCAGAGTGTTAGAAGTGTATTGCTATTGAAGCAACCTCACAAGCAACCCATAGAGACATAGGGACAACTCAAGCTTTTAGTATCTGCCCTGGTGTGAGCTGAAGAAAATATGTGTGGACATCTCCATATCAACACCAAATAGGGGGTGGCTCATGTCTAAAAACCAGCAACTTAAATGAAGAGGATATCTTCAGATACTAAAAGATCTGGATTGCTTCAGTATACATGACTCCCAATTGATTCTATTTTGTACTTATTTAGTATTTGATTTTAAAAAATAAAATCATGTTTGTTCAATGCTCTTTAAAGGCTGTATTATGTTCTCACACCTCAAAGAATTTCCCTTGAACTATGTAGTTTTTAAATGTACCCTAGTTAAGATATTTGGGCCTTCAGTATCTAGGCTTTCCACAAACAAATAGTTTTTATCTTCCTTGTGATACTCCCTTATCCTCCCCAAAACATCAAATATATCTTAAGAGCAATCGAGAAGCCACAGCAACTGCTCCTGGCAGGAAGCTGCTGAGCTGTTATCCAGAAGCCTGACCGGCATTATTTGGAACAGATGCTCTTTCAACTTTGTAATTTTCAGCCGAAAGCAATGGCAGTAAGTTAAACTAAAGCTGTAGGTCAAAGAAAGGCTAAACTGCATGAGAATCATGTGAAAATATTTTTGATTTCACACATCCTTTCATTTACAGCACATGCTTCTGAACTGGTCTGTGAGCCCTAACATGCAGCTGCAGGTTTGGCCTCCACATCCATGACCTGGATTTGCCACCAGTTGAGACTCACAGGGAGAAGCCAAGCACAGGGTCACCATCCCGCTGAGCCCTGGATGCAGACTGTGCCACAGGAGGAAACCCTCGTGTCTCCAGGGCTGGGGACTTGGGCCAGACATGAGCATCTGTTGCTACCTGTACCTGTGACCCTCTCAATCTCTTGGAAGGTCACTAGATGACATTATTGGCCAAGCAGGGACACATCATTGCAGCTGGCCAATACCTGGCTGTGTCAAATCTTTTGGCTTACCTGTGAGCCAAGAGCAGTCACCATGTGGAAGATAAGGCGGCAGCCTGCTCACCTGCACAGCCGTCTTAGCACCCAGAGCTCGTGTGGCTTCTAGAAGGCAGGTCCTGTTCTCAGGGGATCCAGAGCTGCACAGACAGGGCACAGGACAAGGGCTGCAAAGCAGAATGAAACTTCCAGTTTTGAGGGCCAGGTAAGCAGATTTTGGTCTCCCCATCTGGCTAAAGGGTCTGCTGGGCTGCTGCTGTCCCTTCCCTTTGCTAGGCAGGCTCAGTTTAACAGAGCTCAAGAAACGAGCAAGTCTCAGGAAATAAATGTTTTCAGTCTCTCTTTTTTATTGCCTGTAAAATAGCAGGAGGCTTTCAAAGCAACAGCAAATCCTGTTAAAAAAAGTAGAGAAAATTAAAGAAATGTTTCTTGTCTCAGATCCAGCCCTTTTCACCTTAACTTTCCATCATGGTACATAAAACTTTTGTATATTTTGGCAGAGCAGAGAAATAGCTTTTCCCCTTCTCTTCCTTGCACAAGCCAGGAGCTCTGAGCGAGCTTTAAAACAGAGTTTTGCACAAACACAGAATGGCCAAATAATAGAGCAAGGAAACAGCATTAAACTTTGTAGACAATCAACTTTATTCTGTGCACAGCAGCTAGTTTCTCCCTGCTCTCAGCAGAAATAAAAATTTACAAGTGTTCTGGGAAAACATTAAAACCCAAACACGTCCAGACAAAGTCTAGTGCAAACTACTTGGAAATGGATCTGTGCATCACCTCCTGAAAGGCTCATTCCAGCTGTGCTGGTGTAGCCAAGCTGGTGACATCCAAAATAAACACACCTTAAGGATTAGGATGGGATGTGAGGGTTGAGATTTAGATGCCAGTCATCCCTGTGTACCAGAGAGGTAGTCACTGTGCTCCACTGTTGTGAATCTTCTGATCAAAGATCTTTTCTGCATCATTGCTTGCACACTGCCACAGAGGAAGGATGCCTACGTATGTGTGAGAGAGTGGAACCTCCCAGCACCAGGAGGAAAAAGCCAGTTACTAAAGAGAAGGGATCAAAGCTAAGAGGATAGGATGCATTCACAGGCACACCCCAGCCCTTTCCATAGGGAGCACATTAGATTTGCTGTACACTCTTATTGCACCGAATGTCATCTTCCAAGCATAGCAAATAACATTTTCATAAAGCACTGCTTTTAATCAAGCACAACCTTCACATCCCCCAAGGAGCTATCTGGAGTCTATCCCTTTTCTCTACTGTTCTTTTTTGCCCCCTTTTAACTCCCTCCCTTAGAGGCTTGTGCCTCTAGCAAGGAGGGCTCCGTGTGGTTCCCTTCGGAGCTCATTAACACGGGTCCATCCATCAGGCCACGAGGCTGAGAGTGAGATGCACGGTGCCCATTATCCCCCGGGACCCAGCACAGGGGCTGTGCAGAGGGCTTGGCTGTCACACAGCAAGGCATTAATAACCGTGGTGCTGATGTGAAACCAGCGTGGCACCTGATTATACAGCCCCCTGCATGCTGGGACACTTAAGCAGGATGCCAGTCTTGATGGACCAGTGGGATCCAGCAAGCCTTGTACTTACGCAGTATATTAAAAACACTAATTATAGTTCATTGTCAGCCAAACAGAGCGGGTCATTTGCACATCCAGACACTGTTGCAGCTGGGGTCAGAGGCTGGGGTGTCTGGACAGAAACTGCCTAAAAATACATTTCAGAATATCAATCCAAAATAACACGCTCATTACTGCACTAATGGAGACCAGTCCCTTTCCAAGCACCACTCCATGACCTCATGCATGACCAGCAATGAACCTGCTGACTGGTGAGCAGCTGGCATGGGTGAGAGCAAGACCAGCTTCCCTAAGAGTCAGATAGTTATTTCCTACATGGCAGATGCTTTCTATTCAACACAAGGAGAAAGGTCTTCCAGATATGTTTGTTTCTTTAGCAAGTATCAATACTTGGGACAAGGGTTTAAATCCCTCTTCTGTGCACAGTTTGCAGTCAGTAAGTGCTCCTGAATGGAAAGGCAGAGCCACCATCAGCTGTACGGAGGGTAGGGCTGATGCCTAATGAGAGTGACCAAGGAGCACTGATATTAGCATGCTTTAGTTACACATCTAACACTACTGGTCAGATTTACCTGTCCTCTTGGCTGGCTCTGGGCAGAACCCATCATATCTGAATTTCAGGGCACAAGGACTGATCAAGAATGTAGTACACTGAAGGCTTTTGCTCTCAGGTACAAATGGTTCATTATGATCTTTCTCAGATTGTGCTGATGAGAGGAATCATTCTTTGCTGATGAGAAATCCTGCATTTTCTTCTTTGGGAGAGCACAGCTTTATTCCCTTCCCCCATTTAATAATGCACAATTTATCAGGCTAAATTGGTGAGCCTGGTAGCGAGTGATTCAAATCAACTTCAGCAGCTATGAGCAATCACATATACTTGAAGAAACCCACTTATACCACTTTCTGCAAAACCTGAGGAAAGCTGGCTATGAATGCACTACCATGGCCTATTAATGCTCAAGAAAACCTGTTTAAATGAACCTTTAATGGCTGATTGAGACTTCTATAACAAAACTGCATAAAGAGTCAGCTCCTTCCTTCAGGCTGGGCAGGCCTGGCTCTCTTGGTAGCCATAGGGAGGAAAAGCAAATGGATGGAAGGACAACTGTGCTGTGGGGAGAAAGAAGGGAAGTCTCCTGGTTTGTCAAGGGTTCACACTCTCAGATAACCTCACCAAGAGGATCACAAAATGCTAAGTCTCACCTGGGTCTCCTGATACTATAGGAAACCGTTTCCATTGTGCACAGAAAAGCTGTTTCACACCATCCTCCTGGCACAAGGTACGAAGGTGTTTGAAGATGCAGAGAAGAAAGACTGAAGTCTTATGCAATGTTGCAGGCTAAGCTGTGTCCTTGTTTCCATAGGAGAGCTGCCAGGCCACACTGGCAGCTCAGCTGATGGAGCCCTTCCCCTAATTTGCCCCTGAGTCAGTGACCCAGCAAAGGGCCAGAGTCCTGATGAGGAGCAGAAAAGCCTCCAGCACACAGTTACTGCGATGGCACAGAGGTCACTTAATCCTTGGTGACTGGTCTACATTCCACCTTAGGGTCAAGGCTACCCTACCCAGCTCATTTACACTTTTCCCTTCCAGTGAGGACCAAGCATTTTCTTAGATCAAAACAAATCTTGTTAACAAAACAACTGTATTTAACTGCAAGGAAAAATGCATTGTCTCATGGGTCCATCCAAGGTGTATTCAACATCAGATCAGCTGGGCTTTCTGGCTGATGTCTCTCTGGAGAGCCTAAAAAAGTTAACCTTCTCCAGACTGCAGACCCAAACATTTATCTATTAGCAAAAAAAGCATTTCTGTGTCCCCCTATAGCCCAGCATTTTAAGCCTGCCTGAAACTGGAGGGGCTGAATAGACTGAAGTTATGGAAGGAGAGAGGGGGGACAATCCCTGCCAATCCCAGCTGCTTATTTCATCTCTTCTTGTGTCCTGCTCCTGCCTGTCCTTAGCTGTATCCAGACAACGAAGTGGTCAGCAGGGAGCTGCCTTGCCCTAACAGCCTGTTTCAGCATGTAGCAGGACCTCACACTCAGCAAAATATAAGAAATAATTGGACACAAACCTGTCAGAAGCACTTGTATGCCAACCTCCTCTTCAAAGCAGCAGGACCCCAACTGAGAAACAATCCTCTGGTCTAGAAAGAAGGGGCCCTCTGGCTCCCATCCCTATAAACCCTTTGAGCTCCTGATGCCTCCCAGGTGCCTCTGTTTTGGGCAGATTGGCCATTGCCAGCAGCTTGGGGGGGAGGAATTACCAAGTACTGTGTCTGTGGGCAGCTGGCAGTGAGATCCTGGGCTATGGCACGAGCCTCCTCTGGAGCCTGGTTTTCCTGTGCCCTCCCTGAGAAATGTGCAGTGGCCCCAGTGGTCCCCAAGGACTCACATCACCCCACTTGAGTCGTGGGTGGTCGCCAGAATGGAGATGGGGCACTGGGATCAGTGTGCCTGGGCCCTCGAGCCCGGGAAGGCCGTGGGTGCCTCCAGAAAGCCAGGATTGTCCTCCCATTGCTGCTTTTGTGGTAGCAACTGCTGCGCCGAGATAAAAGCTTTTGTTTGCCTTTTCTCTCCTACATTCCTAATCTCCCTTCGTGCTGGTCTCCCCTATAGTCCATCAAGCACTTTTAATCTCTAATTGCATATGACTGATGAGCCTGAACTCCATACACAGCATTGCCAAGAACCACTTTTTTCAGAGCCTGCTTTAGCTCTTTAGGCCAGTCATAACACACTGCAGGACCATTAAGAGTTTATAGTTTGTATACATAACACCCTCGGAGTACCAGAGGGTGGTTTATCCAAACAGAAAAGAATTGAGATGAATGAATGCAGAAATGACTTTTGGCCAGGAAATACTTTAATTTTAATTAGGGGGGAAGGGGGCGAGAGAGGAATGAAGAGGCTTTCTTCTCTCACAAAAGACAAGACTAATGAGTTTACAGCTGCAGGCGCTGACCTTGGAGCATCCCATATAATGCTAGTGCTGAAATGTTTGGATGTGATGTTAGACCCGATAACCTTGTTTCTAAAAGGAAGAAATAAAGGGAAATGGCTGAATGGGGAGAGATTCATTTCATGGGGATGTATGGACGTATTTATTTATTTTTCCCCCTCTTGCATTCCCGTTCAGCTGCCTTTGGCGACGCAGCCGCTCACCCAGCTGCCGGGCTTCCTATGGGCCTCATCTATTTTTCAGAGAAAATAGTCAGTTAGTCAGTTACTACAGTTTTCCCATATTTAGGACCCTCTCTCATCCTAAAGCCCCTCTTGCAAGCCCCCACCTCTCTGGAGCCCGTTGCTAGAGAGAACATGGTGCCAGAGCCCTGGGCAGCTTGTGCATGGGGGAAGATGCATTTGGGGCTCCTGAAGCAGCAGCTTGAGGAAGGCTGAAAGCCTGAAATTATCCCCGCTCGGCACAGACATCACCACCCGCTTTGCTTGGTCACTGCCTTGTGGCGTTTGAACCTGTGCCAGCACCAGCAGCTCTGAGCTCAGCCATCCCCAGCCCAGGAGGCTCCTTCTCCTGCCCCAGCAGAGTCACAGCACGGGGACCCCTGGCCAGACGTGGTGCAGAAACGAAGCTGCCTGCCCGCTGGACCTGAGCTGACAAGGATTGTTAGTGGGGGCTTCTTGGGTCGTGTGCTGGAACAGCAGGGATGTGGCCCCTGTGCTGGGCTCTCCCCATTTTTTGAGGACACAGCCACTGGTGCATGCTCTGGCTCATGCCAGGCTGATCCTGCTCCTCCATCCCTCGGCACTGTGCTGAACTCACAAAGGGTGCAGCTTGCAAGTCTTCCATAAACTGCAGAGCTGCTGCTCCCACTTCCCTCCTCCGCCCATCCCATCTGGGCTGGGAACATTGGCCATAAAGTCTCCCAGGCACCCTGGCATCTCCTTCTTCCCCTGGGAGCTGTTTCCATGCACAGTAAAGCATCATCTGGCCCCACAGATCCTCCTGCCATCCTACAGCCACGGAGATTATGTAACTCTCGCGTGGCAGCACGAAGCTGCTGTGAGCTGCTGGGGCTGTGAAGCCAGTTTTGCCTCCGGGGAATCAACACCCCCTGCCCTGCTGAGTCAGCAGCCAGACGGGCTGAAACAATGGTGCAAGTTAATGGAGCAAAACAACCATCGGTGTTTCCTATTAAAAGTATTTTTCATAATGATAATTATTATTAATATTATATAGGGGCTGTAATTTTCTCCCGACTCACTCCAACATCTCACAAAATAAACAGTTGCTGTATTATCCCCTTGTAAATGAGACCACAGGATTGTAAACTTTAATTTGTTACTTTTGGCTGCTCTCAGGTTTGGCAGACAATTAAACCAATTCATTAGTTCACAGAGGCACATTTTTGGCCACGTCTGGCTGCGTGAAGTCATCAAGTGAACACATTGGAGGCGGGGTGCAGGAAAACTGTACAGAGTCTTTGCCACAGGATCCATCAGTACGGTCCAAATAGGCTGGCATGGATTTTGCAGACCCAGGTGTGTGGGGGGTCTGGTTCCTCCCGTTGCTCTGCTGTGCCCTGGACATGTGCACTGGCAGCTCAGTGCCCAGATTTGCTGGCCAGAGATGATGCGATATCGATCCTTTATCCGACCAGAAAGTAGCTGGGTCATGTCTGAGGCTTAACCTTTAAATTCTGCAGAGTTTGATCAGTGAAACTCCATAGGACATGATAGAAAATGCTGAGCTCTTGGAAAGGCTAATCTGGCTGTGTGTGACCTCCAGAGCCATCCACACCAGATGAATTAATTCCTTGAATAGCTGGACTGATTCCCATCCTGCTTTCTCAGCTGCAGCCCCATGACAGCAGTGTGTGGCTTTCAGCCTTTTCAGGGCTACCAGTCCTATGTGCTGAGAGTCAAGGTGTGGTTTTTAAATGGAAGCCACAGCAATATAGTTTATTGTACTGTCACCTCCCCTGTCCAAAGAGGCTGAGCACAAACCACCGATCAGATGAGATTTCCTTGTCAGTCATTTTTCACGTGCTGTAGTTTCTTAAGATGTCCATTAACAAACAAAAAAACCCTGAGCCATCTTAGTTTAAAAAAAACCCCAAATCACAGAATGTCATCGAATTCCTTCCTTTTCCTTTGTTCACAGTAGGTGTCAAAGCCTCAGTGCCTATGACCAAGTACTCATCAACATCATCGGACAGGTGGAAAGGCATCTGATCTTCACAGCGGCCTTGATGGTGGGGTGTGCTGCTATTTGTTACTGAGATATGGCAGGAAATTTGCTCACTTATTTTCTCTCTTTCTGCTAGTCACTTGTTGGCTGATAGGCAAGGTGTGGTTGCCTGCATCCCAATGGGTTCTGTGGGAATCTACACACAAGGGGCTGAATGCATCCTTAAAAGCACGCAGGAGGTTTTTCAGCCTGCAGGTCATTTTGGAGAAATGCAAAGAATAATGCAGATTCCAGAAGGAATGCTTTAGGTCAAATTTCATCCAGCTTTTTCATTCAATAAGCCCTTAAGGAGACACTCTTAAATCTTTTCATCCTCTTTCCAAAGCATTGCATTGGCCCTGTGTCTGTGACAGGAATTCAGCAAGCCCCTGGGAAGGGTTTTACAGGTGATGGTGATTCCTATATTTCCATTTTAAGAGCCATTGACCTGGATGAATGGACTTCCCAAGCCATAGAGGACATGGGACAGAAGAGGATCTTTGCCTCATAGTGCAATAAAAAGGGATTTCCAGCACCTCCACTCTCCTGGTACCATTAAGCACATGTGGAAAAGTTCCTGACCCCCTGAAGCTTGGTCTCACCCAGCACAAGGCTCCAATGACCTTGATCACCTGAGCCGGGCTCTTCTCAAGTTAAAATTATTCATTCCTTTTGTTTTTCAACAAACTGCCTTTCTCTCAAAAATAGCTCTCATCTCAGGGTTTTTGGAGTCAAAATTTTTTGGAGTGCTATTTTATGGAACTCAAAATGAAAAGAAAGATTTTTGAATAATGAAACCTAAAAGCTTCCCCAAACTAGCTCCCCACCACTGCATTTCTCACTGGCCAGCACTTTGAATTTGGATTTGCACAAAGTTCTCCTGTTTTGCAACACTCTCTGAGCAATCCCAGCACTGCTGGCATGGCAGGGAAGCATCACTGGGTCTCCATCGGCTGGAAGTGCTGGAGACAGGAGAGGCTGCAGTAGGGAGAGGACCATTTGTGAAAAGCTGATCACTTCCCTGTCTATTATTTTCCCCAAATAATATTTATTAACAGAGGGTTTTGGTGTGGATGTGAGCTGGGCCCTGGTCTCCTGGTCTAATACACCCTCTGCTCCTCAACCTGCTTTTGGGAGGACGATTTGGGAGGACGGTTACGGGCAGCTGCAATTTGCTGTGTCAATTCATACCAGGAGTTGGAGGAGGTGGATGAAGCTGGGTGGGTTTTGAATCAAAAAATAAGTCCCCTATTTTTCTCTTTTCAGCTGTTTATCAAGGCTCAGTGCAAAAGGCCTGCCACCCGGCCTGGCCGCCATGATCCGTGTGACACATGAGCTGCCGTGGAGCCGTAATGAGGGACCTTCTGCTGAGCGGCCGATTGAGCAGCCGGTGCTGCCAAACAGCTCCACCGGCGGGAGGGACACCGGGTATATCTCTATTTTGACATGTCCTCGCTGAATGAGGAAGAGAACAAGCAGAAAATGGCTGATGATAAATGCAGCAATTAGGGAAGCTTAATGGAGCAGAAGGTTTTTTGTGAGAAGACAAAGAAATTGCCATGCTGACACCTGCAAGGAGGTCCCAGCCACTGCTTGGGGAGGCTTCCAGCTGTGCCGCAGCAGCAGGGGCTGGGCCGAGGGGAGACCCTGCTCCTTCACACACACACCCCTCAAAGGCCTTGGAGAAATATTTTCTGAGCTAAACTTCAAAACATCATTTGATCTTTCTTTTTCCCCATTATGTTCAGAAATAGTAGCCTGTAATTTAGGCCTGTCGCAGCCCTCCCCTGATCCCTGCTTTTTATTCGTTTTCACATAATAAAGTGCATTACTGGGAAAGGCGTTTTCCTGACACGGTATCGATCTGTGGCCTCAGCAGGGGGATGACATCAAGCTGGACACGGGTTGACATGAGGGGTCACCCCTGGATGCTGCTGCTGCACCCGCAGCAATGCCCTTTTAAAGCTGAGCCCATGACCCACCACACTCTTCCCAATGCACCATGTTTGCGAGCTAAGCCCTGGGCTACCAGCTCCCCAGAATTTCAGCAAAAATGCTAAATCTGTTTGCCAAAGCCCCATTGATCTTCATTTCCTTGGTTAGACTCTTCCCAGAGCAAACCGCTCGTGCACAGGGACACCAATGAGCACCGGGGAAAGCTCCGGAAGGGAGTGGACAGGGGAAGACCCAGCAGCCCCCAGCAGGTTTCAGTGACAGGCAATCCATTTTGCTTTCTGCTAAGACCATTACCAAAATCACCCTCCTCAAAACTGCAACACCACTATACTCCCAATGCTTTGGCAAAAAGGAATTTCCTGACAGAGGTAAAGGGAAGGTTTCCTTTTTTTTCCTTGGTATGAACCAGAGAAAATGCAAACCCTGCTTTCCCTACTGCCAAGGGCTTCTCAGCTTGAGCCGGAGCTGTGCACCTCTGATTTACTTCTTCTCTCTTTCTGGCACTTGCTGGCCTGCCTGAAGCAAAGCTGGTGTCTCTCGCTCTCCGCTAAGCTCTCAGGATATTGCGTTTCTCTGCAGTTGGCTTCTTGTGCTTTCCCTGCTCTGGACCTGGATGATGCTGGTGTTGCAGATCTGTCAGAGGCTGCTGCAGTCCTCAGGTTCCCCTGCACCACCCCTTTGATCATCTGACTTGGGGTCACCATTAACTAACTCTACATATTGATGGTATCTATAAAGGCTGGACTGGACATTCCTATATGCTTATTTTAGGGAATAAAGGTTGCTTTTTAGGGAAGTACTAGATCCTTCTGTCAAAACCCAGTATTTTTGACAAATAATCTGAGGATTCAGTACAGCTTTTCAGATTGGCTTTTCCCCTCACTCTATGGTCTCCTGGTTGTCTATTTTATTGACCAGTCCAAGACTGGACCCCATTAACTGAAGCAGGTGCACACCAAATCTCGTTCCACCAAGCCATGGTGGCACATGGCATCATGTGTATGACAAAAGGTAACGCAAGTGCAAGAGCTGGTCTCCCTCCTTATGCTTTCTTGAGCATCTTTCTAAAAATAGGTTGCCTGAGGCAAGCAATGAGCCTTACAAACCCTGTCCTCCCTCCCACCCACTGCCATTTGTTTGCTGTATCGCACCCTTTGTCAGCGACTGAGAGAAGTCTCTAGGGAGACAGACAAAAGTAGAACAAAAATGGTAAAAACTGAACAAAATGAAAGCTCAAGAGTGATAGAAATGCATAAAACCCAGGAAGTCCTTCTGTACCAGCTCTTTTTAGCAGAAGGCAGCTCAGCTGGGGTGGCTTAAAGGAATAAGGCTGAATTAATTAGTTTCTCTGTTTAGGTAATAATACCATTAATCACAATGAACCATTCTGGGAGAGGGCCCATACTCGGCACTGCGCAATTCCGCAGGAATCCCACTGCAGCCCAGCATTATTGATGGGTCATCCTCCGAAAGCGTAAGAGCAATGCCTCCTGATACAGCAAATGGCAAACCGCTGATTTTCTTTTAATATTCAGACTGCCACAACATCAGTCATGATGAATTCTTCTGGCACCAGCGTGGCTGCAATAAGCAATCCTTCAGGAATGCCAGGGGAGCGTGGCATTGATTTAACACTCACTTTTTAAACCGTACACGGACCAAATGCTTCCAAAGATTAAGATCTGTTTTTGTATTTTTTTTGCAGCGTGCACTAATAGCCCCCTTGCTCGCACTGATCTGCGTGGGGAAGATGCAGCTATGGACTCTTTCTGACAGAGGTTAGGGAGGTTCATTGCTGCAGGGCTGCGTTAGAGGTGGTCTCTAGCAAGATGCCATGTTGGACAATGGCACCAGGAGAGAATTACAATCCCCTGAGCCAGCATTAAGAATATCTCTATGCCGAGTCCAACACACTTTTCACTTCCACCATGTGTTGTATGTTCCTCCGATTTCAGCTGGGAGAGCAGGTGCTGATTTTTAATGCCTATTTTGTTTTAAGCCTCCTTTCATCAGATTAAGGATCCTGCTATTTTATTTCATTTTATTTTTTTATGCTTGGTAATTTAGTCACATGCAAACTTAAAAACAGAAGCTGTAACATGCTGTTAAAGCGCAGTCGCCCACTGTTAAATCAGTTACTGAGTGCGAGGGGGCTCGGAGCAATTTTCCATCCCCCTGCAGATGTCTGCTCTCAACCTACAGGAAAAGCTGGGGAGGCAAATGAAAATGCACATGGAGAACAGTGCTTGAGGTGATAACCTTCCCATAGTGACGCCAGCAGCACCATCCCTTCAAGAGCTGCTGCACAGAGGCTGCGCTTCCTTCTCCATCCTTTTTCCCCCCAGCAGAAGAATGTCAGATCAGCGCAGGAGGCGCTCCCTGGTCTCCTCCCCAGGTCCAGACCACCACAGCTATTGCCTCTGGAGCGTTTTATGGGCCATGCTCCTTCTGCTGGGAAAGATTCACAAACAAAATAAAATCAAATCCTTCTCCCAGCACCAACCCCTTCGCCAGCTGCCTCCTCCCAGCCACCGGAGCACCGTCAATAAACCATTAGCCTCGAGTCAACAGCACTGGCTACGACACACAAACACTCAACTACCTTTTTCATCCAAAATCAATGTTGTATTTATCTTCATTGATCTACAAGGAAACTGAATGTTTNAGAGCCAAGAAAATAGTAGCGGATGGCTGAATTAACTAGAGAGAAAAAGCCCAGGATATATAAAACATGGACACTGAAAAATAAAATAAGGGAGGGGGGATGGTACAGCAAGTAAAACATGGCAAAATTTACATATGGATGAAGAGTAAAATTGGAAATAAAAAATAAATCATGCCAAAAAGCAGTTCAAGGCAGAACCACACTGAAACAAACATTTGCTTATGGTCTTCATGTACTATAGATAATATATCAGAATTTCTTTTTTTTTAATCAACCATTAGACTTTTTTTTTGCACTCCTAAAATTCTACTTTGTCTTGTATACAGATTCCAATAAGAACACTGCACAATTAGCACAAGGGGTCCACGGAAAATTGTCCTTGCTTGCCAGCGATCCTGCCCACAACACAAAAAAAGAGAAAAAAAAAAAGAAAAAAAAATAAGGAAAGGGTCTGCCGCATGGTACTGTGCCAGTTCCATCTGCTTTTGCCAGCTTGAAAAGTAGGAAACCAAAATTCCCTTCCAGGAGCGTGTGTCTCTCTTTCCTTGACGAGCTGTCCCTTGTGTTTGTACAAAAAAATTCAGTCTCTCTTTATTTTATTTTTTTTTTTGTTAAACACAAGCATCCTTCTTCCTGTTCACATGCCATTTCCATTCTGTCTCCAGAGTTGCGAGTTGGTTGTTTTTGGGTTGTTTTTTTTTTTTTTTTTTTAAACCTTCCTCCCCCCAACATCCACTAAGACCTGCCTCCAAGTTCTTGCATAGTTGAAGTATATATGCCGTACTTAGCTTTCTGAGTGTGAATTTCTGACTGTGACAAGAGTATGAGTTGTAACCATGTTAACAAATAACCAGAGTGGTTCTAGAAACCATTTTTATAAAGTCTACCTATGTTAAGAATTTAATATTGGTGTACATTTATATTAACAGAATATTTACAGTTTGTTTTCTTTTTTTTTTGTTTAAAACAAGAAGTCAAAAAAAATTCCTCTTAAATTTCTGCATAATATAATAAGGCAAAAAACAAACAGTTTTGTACATTATTATTATTATTAATATTTTAATATATATCTGTAACTTCGGTTCCAAAGTACCAAGGTAAGTGATCAATTGGCCTCAGAAGGGAACCTCACAGTGGACTGTAAAACTACAGTATTTCCATAAATAATACTTTTAAGAAACCCTGGGTATTTTTTTCTTAAGGATCTGAGGCCTTTAAAATGCAAATTTAACTAAAAACAAAAGCAAAATTTCTTCTTTTTTAAGTGAATAAAGAGCACAAAATTAAAAAAAATACAAATCCATTAAAAATGTTTCTCACATTTGGGAAAAAATGTACAAACTTGATATTTTTAACTCATTTTTTTTTTAGCACAGAAACAAAAAACAAAACCAAAAATCAATACCTATATATTAAATTCCCATTCTCAGCAACCTTCTTGTTGGAAAGTCTGCATCCCCGACCCCGTTATTTATGGAAATGTGCTTAACTTCTACAAATTTTACATTAAAAAAAAAAAGTTTACAGCAGTGCATTTTGTAAAAGGTCTGTTTTTTGTTGGGTTTTTTTGTTGTTGTTGTTGTTTTTTTTTCTGTTTGTTTTTTTGTTTGTTTGTTTTATATACAGGCGAGTTTAAAATTCAATGTTGGGGACTATCGTGCCTCTACTTCTTTGGGGTTCCTAGAGGGGGAATAGTCCCTGGACTCTGAGTTTGTGAGTGGAGTAGTCCTGCGTGGGGAGGCAGGTCGGGTGCTGCTCGCTGGTACAAGAGGTGGAGGGGCGCTCAGCGCTGCGGTGGGCGGGTTCCTATTTAAAATCCCGTTGTGCATGGCAGTGGATGGGCTCAGTCTGGGGTAATGCATCCCGCTTAAATGAGGCATGAAGGATGGCACGTGTGCCAGGTGACTTTCGATGGGGGACGAGTGCAAGTGGTGCATTCTGGCACGCTCAAGTTCTTCCCGTAAGTGCAAGCGCTCTCTCTCCTCCACTTGCCGCAACCGCTCCTGCTCTCGGCGGGCTTCCAGAAGGTTTTCATGGTTATAGTCGTGTGGCTCCCTGTCTCTGTAAGAACGCTCGTGGTCGTAAAATCCAGAAGTGGTAGGGAACCTATGGATAGGATCTGTCCGGAGCTGGAAGTCCATTCGACGGTGCAGGTCTAAGCTCCGGTAGGCATCTCGCAAGGGGTCCCTCATGGGGTCCCAAGAAAATCCAGGATGTGGCAGCCTCTCTCTTCCTGACAAGGGATTCATGCCTATGAGCGGGGTCATCATTCTGCTGCGGTCCAGAACATTCATGTTGTTCATCTGGTGCACACTGCCCATGGAGATTGGCATAGAGGCAGCCATTGAGTGAGGCAATGATAATCCATGCAAAGTAGGTGGTGGGGGATGCTCCACTGATCGGGAGTGCTGTGAAGGCTCAGAGCCTACCACCAGCACATCACTGTCTTCCTTCCTCTCCTCTTTGACTTTGATGTCATTCTTAATCTTCTGGAGGTCGCTGGGAAGCTCTGTCTTTCTCTCCATGTCCTTGCTCATGAGATTGGTAAGCTTCAAACTCTCACTTAGTGCAGGTTTGCTGTATGGAGATACAGACTGGATTACTGGCTTTGTGTTGTCCTCAGAGGGTCTCTTATCATGGCTTGGAGTTTCCTTCACTGGGGAACGGCTCTCTTTAATCTTGTGTTCTGCTATGGGCGGCTCTCTCAGCCGATCAGGGTGCTCTCGCTCGGGTTCTTTGGACCTTTCCCTCTCACTGAGGCTAACCTGCCTGATGGGATCACTGGAGGTTTGGCTGTTGCTGCGGATGAGATTGCTAATCTGATGTGTCACTGGGGCCGATGCCGGTGAGGATCTGTTTGAATGTCTGTTTTTATCCAGGAGGTCTCTGTAAAAAGAGAGAACACACATCCTTGGTTTTGTGTGAACAACCATACATGTGATGTTGGACATGCACAGTGCTGTGTCTAGTTGTGCAATTCGAGATTGCTCAGAATGTGATTTGAAAAGCTCTGCTAGCATCAGCTGTAGCTGTGATGCTACACTACAAGACAATGCACTACCTACCTATACACACTACATAGAATAAAAAAATGTTAAATGTCCACCAATTTGGGGACTAAATTGGGGATGCATTTGAAAGAACAGTACGTTGACCCTATGAGAAAGACCACTTCACTGAGAAATGTAGGGAAAGAAGTATCCTAGACAGCTTATTTTTTCAAAAAAAGATGCTTATTGTGTGTTCATATATACATCTTGCTGCCACACAATGATCTTCTTGGCTGTAAGACTCTTAACTCAGGTTCCTTTGCTAAAACACAATCCAGACCTACAGAAATGTATGCAGGTCCTTCAGGAGACAGCCTCACTGACTGGAAGCAGCCATAACACAATGCTTATTTTCCTATGGAGCTGCAGGAGGGTTTTTGTTGTCGGCAGCTTTGGCAGGTAAGCCAGGTGCTTAAGGAAAAAATATCCTCCAATAGGCCACAAAACTGAGTAATCGACCTCCATTTCAAGAGGACCTGCTATGATGAACAAGGGGTTTTGATGACAATGTCCATGGTTTAGAGAGGCATGAGGGCTTACACTCCTAACTGCACCTCTACCTCTGAGCACACCAATTAGTCACAGTTACTTCCACCTCTTTAATAGGGGAATAAATAATGCTCACCTTTTAAAAGCACTTACTCTAAATGAGAGACACTTTAAATGCAAAGTGTGATGGTGTGATTGAGAGAACTGCATTAGGCAGCTGAGAGGCTCACTCATGCCCAAGTTTTAAGCTGGGTTTGCTTTTGAGAGCTGCAAGACCTGAGTGCTGAAAGCTGGAGGTGATGGGGGAGTTCTATAAGTATTTATCCCTCATGATTACACTTGCTAACCCAGATTTCTTCTTCTGTAGTAGTCCTGATTGCTGGTCAAGGATGTGGTTTATTAAAACCATGTCCAAACAGGGATGCTGGGGACAGCTTAAGCTGAATTAATAGAAATGTAATAGAGATGTTAACCCCTGTGGGAACAGGAGTAACCAAGGTTACTTTACTCTCAAGTGTAACCCCTGTGGGAGAATGCTTGAGAGTAAAGTAACCTTGGTTTGCAAACGAATCACTCTAAAGCCAAGAAGGGGGCTTCCTATCTGAATGACTATCCATGCAAGTGTGTCAGACAATTTAATATTTAAAGCAAAATAATTTTCAGCCTAATGCTTTCATATAATCTTGCTCACAGGCACTGCCTGAAGATCTCATTAAAAGCACTCCAGACTAACTGAACCCTCCACCACTAGTCAAATACACACATCTAAGACTTGCAGGCTGTTATTGCCTACAAAGAAGTAGCCTGTTGGAGACAAGCAGGGTCTGAAATATAAAGGGCTTTACAGCTTCAAAACCATGCAACTGGAAGCTAACAAAGTACCTACAGCCCAGGTGATGCAGTCCTGTCATCATTAATAAGGGTTTGTCTACAATGCAATTTTTAAAAATCAGTTTTGCTAATGGATTCAAGCACACTGCTCCAGATACAGGCATTTGCATTTTTATCTCGTTAATGTCCAGCTAACATTTGAATTCATCAGCATATCTGTACTTTAATGAGAACTATGACTGTCTCCAAAGGACCCATCACAACGCTACCTTCATGATTTCAGAATGTCCAGCAAACCTAAAGCAGTTGCATTGAAAACAGCCAAGTACACCCTGAAAACACAGCAACACACTCATTTCCTCAGCCTGGTGCTTGTTATTAACCTACTAGCAGGGACTGGCTTGCCAGATTTCCACAAAGGACAAATCCTGACAGGCAAAGAGGGGTTTTTTGTGTTGCTTATCTGAGGGAGAGGCCCGTCAACTGCTTCAAAGACAAGCAATGTTTTGCTCTGAAGATTATTTTACAATCAGAAAAGTTATAAAACAATAGAGTGGAAAACAGGCCCAGAAGAAAGTGCTCAGAAGCAGACGCTGCTTACCTCTCCTTGTCTCTGTCGTCTTTACCCAGAGAGAGATCCCTCTTCTCGGGCTCCCGCTCCCGCTCTCTGTCTCTGTCGTGGTTTGTCACTGAGGAGCTGCGCTCAGAGTCGGTGGGCTTGGGCCACTGGGGAGGTGTTGGGAAGGACGGGGGGGTCCGATGGAGTCTATTCCATGGCTCATGGGGATTATTGAAATTCTGCAGGTTTGGGCCATCTTTGTGAGTAAAAATGTTGTTGTGAGCTAGAATAATGGCAGGGGGAGGAAGCGTTAAGAAGAATTCAAATGAAATAACGACATACACATTTTTCACAACGCTAATCACAACTAGAACTGTCCTTTCAAGACTTTTTAATGTGGAGCTAATGGTGAGGGGGAGCTATTAGCAGGTGGACACAGATACTTCCCATAGTGGGTGTAAGATCCACCAGCTCTTTTAAAGCTATTGGTGGAGGAAGCTTTAACTACATATCTGAATAACCCAGAGATGATGGAAAACGCCCAGATCCTCTTCTCCCCCCACCCCAGCAAGGATTCTAGCACAAAAGCAATATTTTTCCTCAGCTCCTCTCATTGCAGAAACTTTAATTTTTGCATAGTTACAAGCAATCAGCTGCCTGCAGCTGAGGATTCGGGGACTTTTTTGTTAAAGAAATCAGACTATTTGGTGGTATGTATGTGTGTGTATAAAAATAGAGCTTGGCTGTAGGCTTTTCAGAACAGTCACTTGATTTTCCTCCATCAATCTTCAGCTGATTCCTGTTGCACCATGAGATGCAAAAGCATCCTCTCTTATGTGTGACTCTCAAGCATGTCTTGCCTACAGGTAACATGTTTTTGAAACAAAATAATTTTATACAGGTATTTTAAACTTCAGATAACCGTTACAGAGGAAGTCTACAGGCTGAATTAGGAGAAGTATCAATAGCTGTTCCACCATGCATCTTCACTGTTGAAGGGTGTTACTTTAGATGCCCATAGGGTCCCAGAGCTCAGTGGGGTCTTGCAGCTCTAGCACCTCCAGGAGCACACAAGGTACCAACCTTCAGCAGTGAGGAGACACAGAGCCCAGCTAGTGATGTCTGTGACATGCAGAAAAGCTCCCACCGCAGAGACCTGGAAATCTTAGGTGCAGTGTTTTCAGATAGGAGAATGGAGGTTAGGAATTAAACTTCTTTAAAAACTACCACCAGCTGCTGTAAATATTAGCATGTGGCTTTTCTGGAAGGGATGTTTGTCTGCAGTAACCCAGCCAGTACTTACTCAGAGCATGACTGCCTAATCCTCCAAAGGCATTGCTGCCTAAGTTCCCAAGGCCGCTGAAGGTGCTTGACCTGCTAAATGGATCTGGAAAGGCAAACAGGGATTTAGCAGGCATTTAGCCAAGAATGTTGGAGAATGAAATGCACCCCTCCCCTTCTTAACGGTCTGAATCCAAGTAGGATTAGGCCAGACTTTAAGCTGATCCTTCTCATTGCAAGGTTCTTTGCACAGAAAATTCCCATCATGTTAAAATGGAGAAGGGATTCAGTGCTCACTCTGCAAACAGGTGCTGTAATAAACTTTTGTATGCCAGTCAGAGGGGAGCTAGAAATTGAGGTCTAATAGGTGAAATTAGGGTGGCTGCTGCTGAGCTATAACTCTCCTTTGTTATCAGTACCAACAGAAGCACTGCAATTGCCTCGAAAGAAGAACCTCAGCAGGTTCCTCAGTCAGCATATTGAGGGGACCATTGTTTCACTCGTTTCTGTACACAACTTTCTACCCTCTTTGTTACAGTGCACAGAGACTGTCCTAAGCTAATTGTCATGGACATCCATCCTTACACCAGCTAAACATGTGGGCCTGTTTATGCCAAAATCCTCTTCCATAATCACCTCCGTGGTGGTGGAAGTGACAGTGTAGTCTTAGGAGCTACTAAAACAAGAAGATGGGAGGCTCGTATGCTCTCAGGTAAAAGAGGACTCTTGCCTTTCCCATCTCGCTACTGGCACTTGTCTTTCTATAAAGTCCTGTCTTTTTTTTTCATTAAAGGCAGCCATGATCAGAAGAGGTTCCTCTCTGAGCAGATACAGGTTTCTGCACTCCAGAGATGGCTATGGGTTAAATTGTAATAATGTACTTGTTTTCTTTCCTACTGGTCATCTCTAAACAACTCCTCCTTCTGCTCACTGGATTTTTGACTGTCCCTTTAAAGTCTTTAACTTGCCACGTTACAGGAGGTGCATTGCTCTCCACTTCCTCATGGATATCCTTATACTTAAAACATCAAGGCAAATAGCACACATAGCTTGGATCTTTAGGCAAACAGCTATTTGCTTATTTACTTATTTTTAAATATCTGTTCTTGCCCTTCCCCTTTGACATTAAATAGTTGAGTGACCCTGTAGAGATACAGTTAATTTTGACAGAACGTTCAGGAATTGATGTAAATCTGGGTATTTGCAACAGAAAAAAAATCTACTAGGTCATGTGGCATGCCACATTTACTGATTGGATGAGTGTTACTAAAACATTAATCAACAGAGCTTGAACTTTAATTGGCAATGAGCTGCTTGTGAGCTTCTAAAATGAGGAAATTTGAGAAAATCAGGCTCTACTTACTGCCAATTAGGAAACTGAAAGACTGGCAAAATGTGCAGAACAGCTATTTGCCAGGAACTGTTCACTGAACTTTATTACAGAACCTCGCCAAGAGCTTCCACAGGTGGGAAACAGTACGGGGTTTTAAGCTGTGGCTTGTTTGAGATATCTCTGCACAAACTTCCCCCATTTCCTAGGGCACGCTCAGCAGCACAGAAGGGCTCTACAGGTCACATTTCAGCTCCTGTGCAGTGTCCTCTGCAGTGCCCTCCTCTCTTGTAGGAGAGGATCTGCTAATCCTGCCCCTCTCCTTCGGAGGAGAGCAGAGGGGATGTGCTGGGAAGCTGGCACGGGTGAGAAGCTGGCTAGTTTTTGGTTCCTGAGACAGCTTAAGCCTCTCCCTCCCCTTGTGCTACGGTGCCTCAAGGCAGGACCATGCCAGAGCCAGGAATGGGTCAGAGGTATAAAGGTGAAGGCAGGGTTTACTTACACTTACCTGCCAAGTGGTTAGTAGGCAGGAAACTGCTGTGGTGAGGAGAAGGACCAAATGGGGTGGTGGCTGGATGTGTCGCACCTGTGAGAACAAGGTCCCTTTTTAGTTCAGTGGCAAGTGACTGATGGCATACACAGAGGTCCTGGCCGTCACATTCAAGAATGAGATGCAAAGGCACAGGCCAGTTTAAGCATAGCAAAGGCTGGTGAGGCCCCAAACACCAGCTGAACGAGCTACAGGCAGGATTTCTGAGTGCCCTTTAAAGGAGTTTGTGGGCACTAGGAGGCAGGAGAAGACCTTGCACTGAGTGCTGCTGCTCACCTGTAGTGATGAGGAAGTGAATCTCTTTCTTTGTCTGGCATTTTCAGTCATTACTCTGTGTCTACATTAAAAAGGGTCAGCCCAGGTTATGGGCCTAGACAGAAGGTGCTTGGAAATGACTGATTAGAGTCTATATGAAACACCAGTTAATGACAGGCACGCAGGGAACATCAATCATGCTTCTCCCATGAGAGCTCCATCGACGCTCTCACATCTGTCCCTGCATCCACAGGCTGCCCCTGTGGTACTTTTTTCCCTTTTCTAGACACTGTTCCTTGCCATGGTGCCATGCTGCCTCGTGGGAACGGAGCACCACTGCTGAGCATGCTGGATTACATGAGGTTGAAGCAAGGGCCAAGAATGGGCAGAAACAAGCTGGTCTACCCTGTATTTCAAGGTGGACCAGGCTCACGCAGAAAATTCTGCTCTCCTTTCAGAGGAGAACATGAGAGATTTGCTTCCTTCACAGGCAGACACATGCAAACTGGAAGGGGCTTGCAACTACAGTGTAAAAAGCACTGGTGTCACCTGCTGCTGGGATACACAGTTTTTGGAGGAACATTAACTCCCATGTATCCTGCAAATGGAGAAGCTGGAGAGTTGGGCAGAGGGGAACCTAATAAAGTTCAACAAGGGTAAGTGTAAAGTTCTGTACCTGGGGAGGAACAACCCCCTGCACCAGTATAGGTTAGGGGTTGACCTGCTGGAAAGCAGCTCCACAGAGAAGGGCCTGGGGGTCCTGGTGGACAACAAGTTCATCATGAGCCAGTGATGTGCCCTTGTGGCCAAGAAGGCCAATGGTCTCCTGGGCTGCATTAGGAAGAGTGTAACCAGCAGGTCAAGGGAGATTCTCCTCCCTCTCTACTCTGCCCTAGTGAGGCCACATCTGCAGTACCGTGTCCAGTTCTGGGCTCCTCAGTTCAGGAGAGACAGGGAACTATTGGAGAGAATCCAATGGAGGCTGCAGAGATGCTGAGGGGACTGCAGCATCTCTTAGGAGGAAAGGCTGAGAGACCTGGGGCTGTTTAGCCTAGAGAAGACTGAGAGGATCTCATCAGTGCTTATCAGTATCTAAAGGGTGGGTTTGGGAGGATGAGGCCAGTCTCTTTTAAGTGGTGGCAAGTGATTGGACAAGGAGCAATGGGCACAAACTAGAACACAGGAAGTTCCATCTAAACATAAGGAAAAACTTTACTTTGAAGGTGATGGAGCCCTGGAACAGGCTGCCCAGAGAGGTTGTGGTGTCTCCTTCTCTGGACAGATTCAAAACCTGCCTGGACGTGATTCTGTGTAACCTGCTCTGGGTGACCCTGCTTTAGCAGCGGGGTAGACTGAGATGATCTCTAGTAGTCCCTTCCAACCTCTACCATCCTGTGGTTCTGTGTGAAATGACAGTAGGTTTGGGCAACCTCATGGGCCTGGCTTTCACTCCCTAAGATTAGTACAGATGATTTTCAGGATGCACCTGAAATCAACTGTTGAGTATTTATGTTTCAGATGTGTGTGACAAAATGTTTCTGGGCTCCAGTATTACACTGACAAGACCAGCCTTCTCCAGCTATTTAGATTGTGAAAATCCTGTCGGTGCCTCCTCCCTGCCAGTACTTCCATTACTGCAGACAAAGCAGAATTAACAACTATTGTGACTTTCAGATGCTGCCTGGATGCAAACACGACTTCTGCCTCCCTTGCAGAAAGCAAGACCTGCCATACCTGTGCAATAACTGTCTCATTTTGTTAGAAAGCAGTAATTCCACACACTGACAGAAGCAGCACTTTCCCAAGGACACATTAAGTCAAGTGCAAAATAGACCAACCCCTAAACAAAGCTTTTCAGTGCTTGTCTCATGTATTTTGTTGGTAAAAGTTAACTTCTCTTAATATTGGGAAGAGTAATAGGTCAACTCTAGCAAACATGAGCAGCCATACTGGGCATGAACTTGGGCTCTCCATTAACAGCTCACTCACCCAGTCACCGCTTTCTCAAGTGATAACTTTCTAGTACAGAAAAGAGGATTATGATCCTTCTCCTCCCACCTGGCACTCCAGCTCTCCTGTCACCTTCACCACAAATATTTCTGCTTTGTCTGTGGCACATATGACTGATTCCCATCAGTGGCAGACCTGCTCTGGTAAGTTCCTGCCCCTTATCTCCAACCACATCAAATGCATGTTTTCACCATGTATCATCAGTGCTGATAACACTACAGAAGTTCACAGCAAAAGTAGGGGGAAATGAAGCGAAGACATTAATATGCACAGGAGAAACTGCATCCCAAATACAGCAAGTGCTGGTCAGTCCCTGACCTGGTCTTCCATGGTGAGAGCCCAACAACAGTCAGTCATTGTAAAACACACTCCTGCATCTAGAACGTGACTATAAACCTGGAGGGGCAGACAGCGCTGCGTGTCCCTCACCAGCCTGGGCACCACAAACCTAAGCAGCCAGAAAATGAGTTGAGGAAACTTAAGAGAAACCACGGCAACGAGACCTGGAGTTATCTATAAACATTCTGACTGCTCCAATGCTTCAAGACGGATGGAGACTGTCATCTTTCTAATCCTTTAAGATTTCAGAAGGTGTATAATGGATGGGAGATTTCTTCAAAGGAGACGGCTTACAAACTCAACTACATGGGCTGATAATAAAAAATCCTCCGGAGAAAGCCAGGAGTGGCATTGCAGGTTGTCAGGTAGTTATTAAATATAGCATCTGCCAGGCAGCTGAACATCCGTCCTGAAGACAGGTGGCCCTAAGATAACTTATGCCTCCACAGTAACCAGGCAATGCAGCAGAACCAATGATTCACATCAACCGCACGCTTGTTTGATAAGGTGAAAAGAATGCCTCGGATATTGCAGAGTAAAAGATTTATTCATCTATATATTACTGCTGCAATGTTTGTTCACTTTGATAGCACTCTCTACCTAGATTTACCGTGTGATGGCTCTTGTGATTAATATACTCACGGACAAGTTGCTATGAGGTTGTTTATCTCTAGTGAAACTTTTCTATTAATTTGCCTTCTTTAATGTATCTATTCCATACTGTTTCCCCTCTTGCTTTTATGAATGGAGAAGCAAGCCATGCTTGCACCTTTAAGAGAAAAACCTCAAGATACCCACTGGACTGGTGTTTTTCTGCCTGTTAGGGTAAACTCTGCCCAATATAGCCTTCCACAGCAAAAACATACATGGAACAAGATTCTTGTAAGGACAACACAGGACAGATTGAAGGCAGTGATAAAGAAACCACAGGAAAACATCCAGAGGTTTGTAAATCAGCTGTGCTTACACACCCAAGCAGATGCAATAAATATCTTGGCCCTGTACTATCAAAGTACCTTTACAGAGACAAATACAGGGTAGCATCCTACAATATACAGCTAATGTCAGCACTGATTATATGGGGTGGAAACATGCATTTGATGGTTAAGAATTTCCATCCACAGGTAAGGGTGAAAGGACAAACTGAAGCACCAGAGGAGTTCCTGAAGGCTATTGGACATCTGCATTTGAAACTCAATTCTCACAGAGGTTTCAGCTTGATTCTCATCTGTTCCTTTTCTGTCACAGTTGGGACAAAATTTGTAACACTTCTAAACTCATTCCTTTCACCAGGGTTGAATCAAGGCTGAATATGACCATGTCTGCACTGAGTTAGAATGAGAGCACAATATTGCATCACAGAACCAGAGTACAGTTAGGAAAGAAAATTACATTAGTTGCCAATTAATAACATATAGAAGGTTTGGCATAACATATAGAGAGTTTGGCATCTTAAACACTGAAAGAAAATCTGAAAAAGTCTAAGGGGAAAGTTAAGCCCTGGGAAGAAAACAAACCCAACATTTGGTAAATGGAAATCAATGAGAATAGTACCAGTGACTTCCAAAACCAGAATGTCAGTTACAGTCTCCCATGGTCAGAGTCATCAAGAACAGCCAGTGAAGCTCACTGGACTTTGGTAATTGCATTAATTGTAATTACTTCTCCAACAGTTTGGAAAGCAATTGATCAATGTAAACTGTCTTTAATGCCCTTTTTAAAAAAAAAAAAAAATTCAATATGCTATTGAATCTCTAGCAAACCTTAGGGATTGCTAGGCTTCATAACACATAGGGGGATAATATATTTGAAAATCAAACACTTCATAAATACACCTTCTGTGATATTTTGAATGATGTTATTGAAGTCTTCCTTTCATAAAAACCCCTTGTTTTCAGAAAACAAACAGAAACCTGGTGAGTGGAGGAGCTGAGAAAAACAACATGGCAAATATAAAAGCAAGAAAGAAACCAGAGCCACCTCCAATCCTGTGCAATGAAAACATTTTCAAGTGTTTTGTTAAAATCACTTTTTTAATCACTCTGTAGCCTATTAATCAGAACATGTAAGAACCAGATGCACAGACACGAATGTAAGAGCCAACTGCTGCAGCTCATGATGTGCAGAGGATCCTGCACTGGAGGTGGTGGCAGAGCCCAGTCCAGTGGCTCCGAGAGCCCTGGTCACAACAGTCTCCACACCCTGTGAACCACCTTGCCTGCTTCAATTTTTGAGGCATACATAGCTGTTATATACTGACTGTTTGGAGGGTTTTTGCAACAAATGATGATCTTCTCTTACCTGTAGTAGAAAACAGAGGCCTGGCAAGATCCTGTGGATAATGGAAGCCTGGAAACACTCCAGGGGCGGGAGGTCTGCTGAACAGGTCAAGTTTACCACCTATCTCCAGCTTGTGGGGATCCAGCTGCATTTGCTGTCAAATGATATAAAAACAATCTCATTATACACTTCCTTTTTCATGGGCAAAAAAGACAAGGAGTTCAGGCTCACTCCTGCTTAGCCCTGCCAGGGAGAGTTAGTGAGAGTGACAGCAGCATCTCCGGTCACGTACTGCAGCCACGCTCTGACAGACTCGGTGAGGCCATTTCGCTCCACAGCCTCTCAGCTGCCTGCCTCATCCACATCAGTAAGGTCTGAGTGAGCTCTCAGCCCTTCAGCACACACACTGGAGCTGCAACATGATACACTGAGCACGCTGCACCCCAGGATCACTCGGTGCTCTCAGCATGACAAAAGTATTCTGCAGGCAGAAAGCTGCCGACAGAAGTCTCGAGAGCTGGGTGATGGACTTGTCTGTTTTGTTTCTCCAGTTTGGAAAGAGAGAGATGTTGCTAGATAGACTGTGTCCTTCCTGCAGCTAACGTAGCTCAGTATGCAGACAAGGGGCGAAGGATAAAGAAAAAGACAAGGCTCCTCCAGAGGCTATTTTTATCCTTCCCCTATAGAAGTGAGCATGGTCAGAACTGCGTCTAAGTCATATAAGTCTCCCAATAGCTCAAAGATGACATACTTGCTTATACAAAAAATTAAAAAAAGGCTGTCCACCACTTGTAGAGGCACTAATTACAGTGCACCTACTTGAGCACTAAATAGTCTTCATTAATGGGGCAATAAAACTAAAGCAGGAGCTATGAAATAATAAAATGCTATGGAATTCCCATTTGTCAGCGATTCTTGCCTGCTGCAGGGAGCTCTGGGTCTTTTAACAGCACTTCAGTGTACCTACATCTTCTTACCTCTTGAGTTTTAACCCCCCCCCCCCACCCCGTCCATCATCATGGCAGTGCAGAAAGCCCAGCAACCCAACAATCAATCTACTCGCCTGCTCTGTGTTTTGTAATATGTTCTTCACTGTATCGATCATTTAATTATGAATAGGGTAATACTCCATATTTCACAGAAGGTACTAGTACAGAAGGGAAATGTCATTAAACACATATGCTTTGTAAAAGAGATGGATTTGGGTCAAGATTTTCCTCTCCTTCCCTTTCTTCTCTTTCTGGCTGTGCACTTAGTATCTCCTGCTCATTTTGCTACCGTTCAACCCAACTCCTTTGCCCTCAGATAAACTTTATGGTTGCTACAATAAATGTTAAAGGATTGGAAGTGTTAGTTAATCAATACAGGCAAGCTTGAGAATTACCACAGTAACTGCTTCCTGCTCATTACTCACTCAAATATAACCTCTAAGCCAAAAGACTTGGCTTTGTTCCAGAAAGTGTCTGAATTACCTTTATCTTTTGCTGGTGATGGTAGATCTGCCAGGCAATCTGTACATGAACTGCACACCACTTCCCAGGTTTCTGCAGAGGAAAGCACAAGAATTTAGATTAATCTAGATGTTAGCAATCTACATCAGATAGAACGTTTCATTTCCCTTGCTGTCAAACAGGCAGCTAAGCAATGAGAAAAGCTGATTACTAAAACGACACAATAGGTGATCAACATTTTCTTCTGTACTGCAGCAGATGATGTTTAAATTAAGAAGGGAGCAAATAGGAAGAATGTGGGATGTGGGATATCTTCCTTATTTCATGAAGACCCAAGATCCCTGTCATCTTCTTTCCTACTTGTACTCTCCCCTTTATTAAACGAAATAAACGGCAACAAAGAACAGTAAGCCATGCTTAAAAGAAAGCAACTAATAGTTAACAGTTCTGAGAAGAGCCCTGTGCATTCATCCCTGCTGCACTGCAGGCTAAGTCATGCGTGGTTATTATGGCTACTGCATTTGGGGAGGAAAGGGGTATGGACAAACAATCACCAGGGATGAGCAGTGCCACAGCTGAACGAGTTACTGTTTTACAGCTGAGCTGTGGTACTCACTGTAGGGTGTTTCTGTGGAACATCAGGAACGCAAATAAAACACAGTGACCAAAGCCACCATGAATTTGATCACTGGTGAATGCCTGTCCATGCTCACAGTCATTTATTTCTGTGACCCTTATTTCATACTGTGAACTATTAATGCACATAAATGGATGCAAAATAAGGTTGGGATTCAACCTAAAAGTTATTAATCATCAGCAGCTAAGAGTTGACTATGACATCTTGCTTTAAATAAAAGATGAGCGTGAAATTTTCTACTGGACATGTTACATTTCAAAAACATGCACAATATTTGAAGCTTGTATATATATATATATATAGATATATATAAAAAAATCCCCCACAAACCTTACTTACTCTTACTGGAGGCCTATAAGGGTCTGACACCTATAGAAAAAGCAGAAATAAAACAATCAGTCTTTCTAAAACTAGCCAATATACAGAAAGGTGGGGAACTTCCTTCCTCTGAACAAGTAAAAGCATTTAGAAAGCAATGTTCCAGAGAAGTCCCCTGTGACACAGGATATCTAAAAGGCTTAAAGAAGGCTTAAAACTTCTCTTTCATTCCTTGCACCAAACTCAGCAGAATTTTATGATAAACAAAGCAGCTTCATGCCAGCAACTGAACAGTTCAGTGCTTTTCTGAACCTTGTAATTGTTCTGAAATGGAGCGCATAAAACTACTCTCCAAGCAATGCTTAGGGGAAAAACCTTGAAGGGGTTTCCTGCCCCATTTCCCTCTGACTTTGTTTAAAGAAATCAATACATCCCTTTGTATCCACAACTGGTGGAGGCTACTGTTGTCTCACCAGAAAAGGAAACTTCTGTCCTCACTGCATGTTCAGAGTCTAGAAGGCCAATTTGCTCAACAGTTGCTTTTTTTTTTTTATGAGCAATCACTGTGTTTACTGTAAATCCAAATAAGCTGCAGGAAAGGTTATATATTGTTGCCTACCCCTGGAGTCTTCTGCAGCAGCGTATGGTGGACTGTGCCTGGTCTACCTGCTACATCAATAGGGTTTGAAGTCTGAAAAGCAAGAATAGAGCGTGAGTAATACTGTATCATACCAGAGGTACATTTAACATCTCTATCTGATGTTAACAGCATTAATTAGCCCATGTTTGTACTGTGCTTTGAATACGCATATTGCTACATTAGTGCTAAATGTTATCTCTTACTGACAGCCAACAGCATTTAACCACCATGTCATCTATTATTATGTAGCAGCAGTACTAGTATTACAGCAGCACCCCATAGCCCCACTGAAATCACCACCCCATTGTGCTATGCAGTATGCAAGCGATGGGAAGAGACAGTCCCTGCCCCCAAGCTTATTCTTTAGACAAAACAGGCAGGCAGTAGGAGAGAGAATGAGAGAGGTGGACTGACCCCTCCATGTTTCAGGCAGCAACCAGTATCGTAGTCAGGTACAGAACAACTCAAGCATTTTAGTCCCATATTGCCCCTCTTGGACCATGGCCCCTCTCTGATTGGGGCTAGATAACACAACAGCTAAAAGAGCAACAGCCCATGTATTTGCTTTGACAAAGCAAAATGAGAAACCTTAGAAGGTGCTTGTGGGTCTTTTATAGCTTTGCATTGTTTATCCCATCATTTTCCAGCAAGAATTAAACACCTCATTGAATGAATCCCTGTTCTTCCTCCTCCTCCGGATCCCACCTGTTGCCCTGTCCTAGACCATCCCCAAGAACTCGTTTGTCTTCTCACTCTGGCATTCATCCATCTCCCACTCCCAGAGCAACTGCACCTGGTGCCTCTGTGCAGCTGAGTGCTGAGGGGTTAAACTTCATTCCCCAAGAGATTATTTCACTCACATTTTAGGTCAAATTACAGTAGATTTCAACAGTCAAACTGTATGAGGAATGAGTAAAAATCATGGGTGTGGGAGGAAAGATAGGTTTTAATTTGTCCAAGGCTACGTAACTTCCAGGTTCGTTAAAAAGAGAATTCTCCTCTGTGTGTGTGTAGGTAAGTCAATGAACTCCCCAGGCAGATCTGTGCTCTCAGGGCCTGTCTGACAGCTGAGGTATATATAAGGTGGCAAATAAGTTACAGCTATCATACAGGCAAGAGCTTTAAGATCACAACATGTTAACAGCATGGTGTCATCCTGTCCCTCTGTCCCCTGGAGAAAGATGTGAATGCTTCCTCCAGCAAAGTAAACTGAATACTTCTGACCTTTTCAAGTTCTTAGCTTGTGAGAAATGGCTTTCGGGAAACTCACTGAGAAGTTTACCGTCAGCCTGGATTTATGTGCAGTGGATTTACACGCACAGCTGTAGGCAACTGACATGGGAAGGGGAAAAACAAAACCAAGACCTCTGCTTTGGAAAGCAAGAAGTGCAGGATTCAGTGTGCCAAAACCAAGTCATCAGGTCTGTAGTGATTATGAAGGCTTTAGTCAAACAGCTTGGGAGGGAGAGAGCATGGAAAAATGATGCAGTAATGATGACTAGAGTGGCTTTGCCCAGCAGTTCAGCTCTGTCTCCTCTAGGAAACTGGAAAATAATGTGCCAAAGTGGCAGATCCATTTTTCAACCTATCCCTCTTTTTTTTTTTCAGATGTTAGATTGCATGTAAATACAGCACCGTCCAGAGATCAAGTGATGGTAGCGATTAACCACGGCACCAGAGCGTGACCTTGCGCTGCTTAAACTCAAGCTAGCAAATGTTCTAAGTATCTATCATTAAAATGAATTAAAAGCTGGTTATAATACAGCACTAAGGACTGTTTAAAAATGTAAAGGGTCTATGCTCACTTTTTCTTTCTTGCTTTGTAACTGCTTCTCTTTGGTCTAATGGTATTTTACAGTGAGATGGTATCTACAAAGCTCTGTAATGAAGATGGAAACCAGAAGAGCATGCTGTTGTCTATCAGAAGGCTCCTCATTAACAGTAGCCTTATGGCAAAACTGAACCCTATCTTTACATGAGCAAAATTTTGCCAATTCTACTTTATTTGTGCAGCTCCTTTTCTTGGGGAGTCAAGTTCACACTCTGACAACTTGGAGTCTGTAGGGACCCCCTGGCTCCCCTTGCAAGAGTAGCAGCAATTAACACTAGCAGACGAACTCCATCAAGGGATAGCTGTGCTCTGCCCCTCTTGCTCCCTCTGCTTAGGTGCAACTGTTCCTCTTCTGTGCCTGTAGCTGCTACATACAGAATTCTTGCTGAAAAAAGCCATTTTAGAGACTTGTTAATTGTAATGTATCCATAAAAGAAAATAACGTAAGGGACTTGATGAGCACTGAGGAAATGCTCCAGCTTTCTTTAAAAAAATTAAGTGGGAAGGTTATAAGAAGCCTTATTTGCAGCAATTTCTAATTACTGGCTTCCACTGAAATCAGTGAGTGCTGAGGGAAGCACACCCCACAGCCCTGCTTGGTATGGTTACAGAAATGACCTTCCAAATGCAAACAGAAAGGAGCTGGCTTCAGCGCTGGGCCTTCAAGTCTTCTAACATAGTAGCAGAGCTCTATGGAAATTCAGTTCAAGACAAGAAATCTCTAAAATCACAGTATGTGAGGAAGCTAAACACATGTCACCTTACAAATGGAGTAAATACTCCATTTTCAAACAAATGCTACATAGATACAATGCATCTCTCTTGTTTGGAAGGATTTAACAGTTTCTCTACGTTTAAAAACAGTTAATAAAAAGAACAAGTCTGGGAAGGAAAAAAAAAAAGCAGTGCACACCACAGAATTTGTCAAAAATGGTGGTTATCATGGCAAATTTCCAAATGCCAATCAGTGCTAGTTGTAATGATATGTTACAGTGGCAGTGCACCTTTCAAACACACTATCTCAAAGAAGCTTGTGCAGGCATTAATCAACCCTTATAAAATCCACTGCAAGATAACTTTATAGATGAGGAAGCTGAGGAACAGAAGATTTAAGCGACTTGCCCAAGGTCAGACAGTGTCGGAACTGGGAATAAAAATTCAGCTCCTCCAAATTGCTCTACCCATTTACAGCAGGCTCTCCCTATTGTTCCCACACTTGTACAGTCAATTTCTCATTTTTTTCTGAGAACGAACACAATTTATCTTTTGCAATCTCAGACTGTTAAATTTATAAAATGATTTGAGACTCATGGGCCTATTATTAGCTGTAAATATTTCAATCAAATAATGGATTTGACTGTATGCTTCTCCTCCAGTTTCAGTTGACCTCCCAAGCGAACCACTATATCCTTTTCCAAGGAACAATCTGTAGTGCCAAGAGAAAATTTCTGCTCAAGTGTTGGCTGTTTTGTGCAGAGGATGCTCACAGATCTGTGGGGGGGATCACTTCCAACCCTGTGCTGCACTTCTGCTAGTTAAAACATGTGCTACAAAATCACCAGAGACATGACTCTGAATACAGTTTCTCTCCCAGCAAAAGAACAAAGCCTTCATAAGAAGAAGTTTGTACCTTCGGTTGAAATGCTCCCTGAAGTGACCCAAAGGGACCTGAATGTGGAAGCATGGGTGGCATTCCAGGCATTGCTGGAGGATAGGTTGGAAAGAACTACAAAAGAAAAAGAGATGCTTATGTCACAGGACAACTTGAACAACAATGGAGGTAGGTGCCAAGCCTGGCACATACAAAAATAGTACTGTGTTGAACGAGTGCCACAGTGAAAATACACACTGAATTTGCTTTCAAAATTTTTAAGAGCAAAGCCAAAACTTGGAAAATGCGCTCATCTGATGAATTTTCTAGACAGTGCTGAACAAGTGTGCCTTTAAAATTTGTGGACTATTGCAGGAAGCACAAAGCATTCACCATTTTCAGAGGAATCGGAATAATTTGGGTTTTATATTCACTTTTGGTTAACTTTGCATTTTTCCATAGTAGCAAACAAATTGATCCTGTTTTGAAATGTGACCTGCTTTAATTTTCAAATCAAAAAAGAACCACAAGATGCTGCATTGCACACTAACCACAGGCAACATGCACACCACCTTGTAGTTGTGTAGGCTGGGTTAAATTTTGCTTAGGCCTCTCCTGAGCACACGCAGCAGTCTTACAAGTCCCAAAACATGTAGGTTTTGTGCTTTGGAGCAGTGGGGAGCACCAGGAAGGAACCACCAGTCTGACTTACTCCTGTGACCTGAGCAAAATCTTGTGAAAGAGCCATGCACTCGGGGCTGCTGCACTGTGAGAAGCACCAGCTGCAAAGATACTGCAATGCCCACGGATGGAGCAAGTTCTGCGCATTCCCTGCCATCCCAGGCACAGCAATATAGAGCCACAGCAGAAAAAATGCAGCAGACAAAGATTTAAAAAAAAAAAAACAAACCCAAAGAAAATTTTGTACCTTAAAAAAAACCAAACATTAAGACAGAAAAAGAGCTTTAGGAATGAGTGAATCAAACCAGTACCAATAACTGAAAACAAGCCAAAGAAGTGCAAGCGGAACCATTAACAAAGACAGGACCTGGAAAGGTGAGCACTCACGTTGGAATGTCGAAAGTAAGGGTTGTCTAGTTTGGGAGCGTACTTGTCAAACTGGAAAGAAAAGAGAAAAAAAAAGGAAACAGGTGAGTTTGGCTTTGGCAGTGGCAGACACATCAAGATTAACACAGACTAACAATCATGGCCCGTTTGTACAGCATTGAACGGAGCAGAACTGACTGGATGTTCCACGCTTGCCCATCGGGGAGCTGACTGATCTCCCACAGCTAAGGTGGAGGCGCTGGCCCCTGGGCTGTGGTGGGTGCTGCTGAGTCTCACTGCAGAACTCTGTCTGCGGGCACTGTGTGAAGAGGTTCCTTCACTGTGAAGAGAGCAGTTTTGGTACCTGCAGCACAGTGAAACGTGGGGAAGTTCAGCTCCAGGTCTAGATCTGGCATCTGCCCCTGGAGCACTGAACTAGACCACAGACCAGAAGGTAGGAAATCTTTTATGTTAGACCCCAATGACTACTGTGGGGCAACCAATGCCAATTCACGGTTTTCGGGATTCCTGCATGTGCCAAAATTGTTTGGAAAAGGGCTAAATTGCTTTAGAAGCAATAATCTCTATATATTCCTCTCCCCTGCAAAGAGAGAGCACCCCAGAGAAAAGGCAATTGTTAACCTTTTCCATTCCAGCATGGAGTTTTAACACCCCCACGTATGCAGCCTGCGCCCCATATTTATTTTTATGACCATTTGTCCTGCACCACCTTGGAAGCAAAACCAAAGCACATATACATTGCATTTTTGAACAGTATGTACATTCTGTTGGGGAGGAGGGAGTGGGGAAGAAGGCAGGGAAGGGAGCTGTAGGACCCCATGAAAAGCTGCTTATTTGGCGAGTCAGCTGCTGTTTCACACTCCTCTATGTGCAGGAGAGTAGATTCGTAATTTCATTAATTACAGTTATTACTGGAGCCATGTCCCCTCCAGTGTAAATACCATAAATTACCAAACACATGCAGCTGTAAATTTCAACACTCTTCTCTGGTGTTGGGATTAGCAGACCTGATCTAGTGGAATATAAGATGATGTGAGTGAAATATAACAAAAGACCCTTGCAAGCTGTTTTTGCTATGAAGGCTGACATCAACGGGCATGGGTGGGAGGGGAGGGAGCTGTTCGCAGGATCAGGTATCAGGATTCTTAAATAACACAGAAGGTTTCTGAGAAAAGTTTCAAGGTTGTTTTACACAGTCCAAGAAAAGAAGGGAAGGTGTTTACACACGAGTACATTGAGCAAACACCTGGGGCTGGATTTTGGGTGGATAATATTACTTTTAATTGTCTCGCTGCTAAGCAGATTATAACCCAGGAATGTCATTGGGCAGTCAGCAGTGGGAAAGAAAAGTGAGAAACATTATGCTCCTGGAGTTCTTGGTAGTTCTTCCCAAATGCTGTTTTTGCTGTTACTCCTGGCTTTTGCCAGCCTTAGCAGAAGAGGGCTGGTTCTACATTTTAGACACAGTGTGAAACTGAGAGGAGGGGAAAAAGCTGAATCTTGTTCTTTCAATCTCACAAAGTAATTGCCAGAAATGGGGAGAGAGTGCATTTTAAAGTACTGACAAAATCCATTTGTAGCAGATCTCTTAACAATTTTGTAACAGCTGCAGCAAAGTCCCATTGTGCTATGAGCAAATTCAATGGCAAAACGCTAATGCTTATTACATGGCCAGGAGGATCTCTCCCACAAGAACCAGCCACACAGATTAGTGCTTGTTGATGTAATCAAATAATAAAAGCCAAAATTGATATAGATTAGGGAATTAGGAAGAGGGACAAAGCTCGTATCAGATGAGATGCTGCACTGTGGTGAGAGCCCCAGGCAAGTAAGTACTTCTGCCTTGCAATGAACAGTTGTGGGGACTGTGTTTGGTACTGGAGGCCACTGATCTTGTGGCATCCTTGTTGGTGTGTTTTGATGTGTCATGGCACCTGGCTCTGGGAAAAGGGGAATAGAAATATACAGCTTGACACACAAAAAGGGAAACTAAAGGGACTCTGGACTTGTCTCATGGGTACAGTATCTGCTCGTGGGTAGCAGCATGGGGAACCTGGAGGCTTGGTGTGGACACTCGGGATGGAAAGGAGGTCTCTTTGGGAGTGCTGGGCCTGTCTCTCCAGGCTCCAGGTCGGAAGGGCAAGGACAGCACGCCTGGCTGAAATGAAGAGGACTGGGTTTTGTTTGACAAGAGTGGGTTAGGCTTTTTGACCAGAGATGCTCTACTTATCCTCACATTTTGGGCTGGGGTACGCACCATGGGAGGTGCAGAGGGCGGCATGAGCGGCGTCTGGGGCAAGCTGGATGGAAAAGGAGTGAATGTGTGCTGGTGGGTGTGTTGGTGCTGATGCGTGTGTTGGTGCTGGTGAAACTCCGCTCTCAGCAGCGGCACCGGGCCAAGTGAGGCAGCGGCCCGGTCCGAACTCTGAACCAAAAACCGGTTGTTCAGCTCTTGCCTGAGCAGTTCGTGATCTAGAGGAGAGAGAGAGAGAAAAAAAAAAGACACAGAGGCCCGTGGGCCTGTGAGTACCACAAAGACGGAGGAGAAAGAGTCAATATTCACCTGGCATTCCCTGTTTCTGCAGGTCATGCTGTGGTGGTTTTCTACGTGAGGACTCATTGGTGGAGGTAAGAGAGATGCCTGTGACAAAGTACCAATCAGAATCCCCGAATGAGGCTGGCAATACATGATTGGTTGGTTGAATGATATCAACAGGCTGGTATCTAAAGACAAGAGAGAACACCATGAGTCATCACAGCAGAAAACATCATCGGGGGCGTCAGCAAGCATCCGCCCCCGGCCCCCCTCCCGCGGCCCCGCTACCCCCGCGCAGCTCCGACGGGCTACTCCTCCTCCTCCCCAGCACCTGAGGTGTCTCCAGGCATGGACCTCAGAGGTCTGGTCATGCGGCACAGTGGCCGGACCTTCCCACACCAGCAAGATACTGGGGAGCACCCACGAGGACACCAGCTCACTTTAAAATGAGTAATACTGACCTTGTTTCCTTTGGAGGTTTGAAATTCAGAAGCATACACGTACACTGAAAATGGATGGTGGGCCTAACGCGTTTGTTTAACACATAGGTACTTAAAAGGTAAAATTTTGACAAGATCTACAAAGCAATGAGATAACCATGGATTTGGGTGGCTGGAAACTACCTGCTTGGACAGCCATTTCTCAACAGATCCCTGGGCCATCATCTCCCTTTTCAACCCCCAGACATGCACACAGTGACCAGGAACATCCATCCTACAAATGGAGGCCTTTTTTGGAGTAAGTTTTTTTTGAGATCTTAAATACTAAGCAGTCCTTTCCTCAGTTTCTAGTAGGCTTTAATCGTAATTTTTTTGTCCTTTCCTCCAGGCTTTTCTTCTATGAGAAAATATGGAGGAGAAATCAGTGTGAAGAGGAGAAACACTGAACTGGCTCAAGATCTCATATGAAGGTTGCAAAAACTGCAGAAACAAAATGTTCCACTACATGACATATGGCCCTTTCTCAGCATCCTCCTCTGGAAGAACAATTTGCACTGAATTTGAATGTGGATTAGGGCAGTGGAAGATATGAGCATTTTAGAAATTAAGTGACTGAAGACGATAAGAACAAATGTCCAATTCCCCCAAATGTCTGCTAGAATCAATTATATATTTTTTCTAAGCTGAGAGCAACCTGTGTCACCAGCTGTGGATGACATATATCCACCTGACTGACCTACTTGCTTCTGAATTTACATGAATCTACTTCACAGAAATACTTCTTTTGGTGTAACACTGCTTTAAATGACAGCACTGCATATAAAGGGGCAAAAGAATACATGTGCTTTAAAGTTTTATTTCATGTTCTGCAGGCATTTCTTTTACTTAAATTTTCTTGAGTAACATTAGAAATGTCTAAATCAATCACTTTCTGAAGTGACATGGTTAAGATCTTTAAAAACAGGCACTCTGATGGGGAACTTCAAGGTCTCTGTTACGACTTAGAAGCCTACATCCTATTGAAAGTCACTTTTGAAAGCAAATTTTCAGTGCCTAAGTCATACACTTTTCAGTAATAAATGTACTGCTAAGAGCAGATACTGTGTACTGCTACAATCTTCGTAATAATTAATACAAAAGCAGAAAGTACATATACTTGTGATATTGAAGCCTAAGGCACTGAAGCAAAAGAGTCTATAATGGGTTCTCCTTGGAGCAAGCAAGAAAAAAAGAGAATAGGCTGAAAGCACTTAGGTCCAAAGCCTAACCTCTTTAGAGAACACGAGTATGATTTCATAAGTGTCTGTGTGTGTGTTTACGCATTTAAATCTGGCATGACTTAAAGAAACTGAATCCTTCTGTTAGCATCAAGATAATCCACTTTTCTGGAGGGAGAGATAAAAGCGAGTTGGCAGTTGTAAGTGCTCTGATATCCAATTTCTTTAAGAGACTTGAAGTCAGACTGATAGATTTGCAGCTGGCTCCAGCCCATAGCCCTGTACCGCAACTTTGGCCTTTGTCAGGAAAGAAAAGGCCTGGAGTTGTTTGGAGGAACAGTGTGGCACTCAAGAGGAGTGGCTGCTTCACAGTAAGGATGGGACTGCAGAGTAATAACTCAGCTCTGTGAGGGGCTCTGGGCAATGTTAGGATCAGAACCAAGTTCTTCTGCCTGTCAGTGACACCTTGTCCCATGAGTCTGGCCACATAACACCACAACTAGGAGCAGAGTAACTGAGCAGCCCTTTGAATACCCAAACACTACTGCTCTGTGTGGACACATGAGGTGGGCATGGCAGGAAAAGGTCAATCCTGCTGATGTTGCTAGATGCCCTCATGTTCAGAAGAGAAGACACAAAGACCACTGTTTCCTCTATGTATCCTACATCAGGGCCAGCCTTGGTGTCCTTGAGCAGAGGGCAGCAGCCCACACAAGGGTTGTTCCTAAGATACTTGTATAAGCTTTAGGTTTCAAAGGGAAGAAATGCCACCGGAACCACATTCTTGTTATTCAGAGACCTGAACGGGTACCATCAGTGAACACAGGAGAGCTGAGCTCTGCTTCTCTTCTTGGTAACGGCAACAAGTGTGCCAAAGTAAATTTAAAGGAAGAGCACATTTTCCTCCAAAGCAGGGGGAGAAAAAGATGACAAAAAGCAGACTTCAAAGGGTCATACCCTCTCTAGTGGCTTTTCTAAGCTGGTGCTTTTACTGGGAGGACGTATGCACTCGAACGGCACAGCAAGGGCTATGTTGCTAGTGGCAGTTGGATCCCAGCTTTTCAGGGCTGCTCAGCAATATTGTTTGCTTTTAAGAAACTTTTATGTGAAAGACAACAGAAGCTCCTGGCTCTGCAGCACTCTGTATTGATTTTATGATGTGCCAATTTGCACGCATTTCATATATTGCAGACAAGAGGCATTTCACTGTCTGCAGGGTTAGACGCCCAGACCTTTCCCTCCACTAACGTAGGCTTCTCCTGCTTAAATTGCAGGAGAAATCCTTTTAGTAGGAGCAAGACTGTTACCGTTTCCTGGCAAGCTGCTGAATGTGAATAGGTCACTTGATCTTGCACCTCCTGAAGTTAATGGTGAAAACATACTTGCTTTCAGTGAGTGCAATACCGTGCTTTTAGTGAGCACATTGCTATTTCCTTTTGCAATACTTTCAAAGTCTCCATCACAGTAGCCCTTTGCCTTAAACAGGGGAAGCAATGAATAGGTCTCCCACAGTGCTGCCAACATCTTCCCAGCCATGTGGTTGAAATTCTAGATGGTGCCAGGGCCTGTGAAAACTGGCAGCTCTGGCTTTTGTGGTCTTGCTTCTGGCTAGGGACCCACAGCACTTTTGTCTATCATCGTTTTGAGAGCTCACTTTGGACCAATTCACATTTTTCTTTCATTTCAAGAAGCAGTTATAAATAATGGGACATTATTTAGCTCCTGGAAGAAAAAAAGGGGCACAAGACCATCAGATGTTTCCACAGCAAGTCTTCCCTCTCCTTATTCCTTTAACTGGCTTCATAGGAAACAGAGAGCACATTTTTTGCAAAATGCTTGTCCTGTTTAATCCCTGCTGAGTTAGTTGTGGAGTCAAATGCCAGATCAAAAGGAGGCCCCAGCAAGTGAAAGTTGCAGGGAAGTCTCCAGCTGCCAGGGTCTCTTCCAGGGACAGCTGTAGGCTAATGGATAAGCTATAAACAGGGCATTTAGGGCAGAAGTGACAATAGAATGGGGCCAGGGTGAACAAAGGGAACTTTTAAAAGGATGCAAAGATAGTGAGAGCTGAACAGCAGAGCCTGAGCTGAGCTGCCTGCCTCAGACAGAAAGGCCAAGGAGCCGTGGGCACACAGAGAGCTTGTGCTGCCACTGGCAGAGGATCCTGTGCTGCCAGCAGGATGTGCTGTGTGTCGAAGGATCAGTGCAGGGAGGACGTGTTCAGCCAGAACAACTTTCTGGGATGATTATAAACAGCTTTTTCAAGACAGTTCTAATAGCAGCAGCTTTCATTAGAGTGGGAAGAAAGAAGGGGAGAATGGCAAACTCTACATCAATCCTTTGTTAATCTAAAAAATGTCCAATGACTGTGGAACGCCACAGTGGACAACTCATGCCCTGAAAAGGAGAATTAATTTTTTTTAAATTTGTTTCAAAGACTTTTTATAGGAAGCTACCATCTCTCATCTGGTAAAGCATGTCCAGGTCTCCTACCTGTTTCAGGACCACTCTCACAGTTCCAGCACACACTGCCCACAGAGGGGTCTGCATCACTATTTGACCTGCCCACCAGCCAGCCCATCTCTCAACACCCTCCAGTGCATGCACAGCAGATCAGCCCTGGAAGAAGAAGGGAACCTACCCGCAGGGTGACCTGGTATCACGAGGCTGTTGGTAGGTAACGCTGGTGGAGGTGGCAGCGTGGGTGGGGTGGCGAACATGGCCGGATGGTGCTGGTGTTGGGTCTGCGATCTGAGAGAGAAGTGCGAGGTAGCAAGATTAGAGATGGAGAGGGGCAGAGCTGGGCCGGAGGAATGGTGCGGAGGAATCTGGGGGGAGAGGGGAAGGTGTTTCGGAAGGCTGATGCTTGTTGCACTGCTAGCACTGCTGCTCCGGCTGCAAGAGAAAAAGATGGGGGGAAGAGAGGGGAGAGAGAGACAGAGAGAGAAAGAGAGAGTGTGTGTTACAATATGAGACTGAAACAGTGCAAGAAATACACTACCAGAAACAACAAAAGTATGTAACACTGATCTCCCCAAACTTAAGTTTTTATTTTTCTTAATAGCAGTGGAGACAGTAATGAACCTTAACGAACTTCTCCAACAGGGCAGGATGGGGCTTGGGCATTCTGGAGTGACATTTGCTTTGGTGCTTGAGCAAGTTACTATCCTCAGAGCTATCTATGAGATACTGATGAAGGCTACAGAGGCAGCTGGATTTTACACCTTTATTTAGCCTCTGATGACCCTGTAGTGTCCATATGTTTCCTTGTGATCATATGATGCAATTACTCTTAATTCCTTTTTCTGTTGCTCAGTGTTGCACAGTGCCAGTGACTTTGGGACCAAGTTGTATCTGCTGTAGTTATATTCACATAAGCATGCGAACACACACCTTGTTAATAAATTTTTATCATAATAATTCTGCATTTTACATCTTCTATTATTATTACTTGATTGCAAGTGATCTAAGTTTTGTGGGGTGAAAGGCACTATCACTGTAATTATCATTTAGTGTAATTCCCACAGCACCAATTATTTGTTGCAATCTAAACCTCTGACGTATCTTCCATAGTTTGAATTATTATTAATCATTTATACTATGGTGGCATTCACAGGGTAAAACCACAACAGAGCTTAGTATGCAGGATAATATGAAATACACATTAATGGCAGCTCTCTGTAGTCATGTTTTGACCCTTGTGCAACCAAATAGGTTTTAAATCAGTTTTCTCATCTTGTTTAAACTAGTTTAGTTCTGGTTTGGGAGGCAAGGCATGTTTTCTGTACCAATAAAAAGACTATACAGGTTCTAGCTGACTGGCTAAACTCTTTTCTCTAGAAATGTTTTATCCATACCATTTTCACCCATCCTATTTACTGGATAGAGGCAATTTAAATAGCAAAGCTAAGCCTCCTGCTAGATCTGAACATGACAGATTGAAGCACATTTCTCAGCCTACATGGGAGGCCTGTTGTAGGGGACACACCATTTTTTGATATAGATATTCCTCTTCTGATGCTGGTGAACCAAAAAACTGTGATAACATGAACAAATCCACTTCAGTGGAACATGAAACTCAAACCACTTTAGATTTCTAAGGCAGAACCAGCCAGCTCAGACAATACAATGCAAAGCTCTGCTAGAACCTGGACCTAAAGGAACTTTACCCAACAGTTACCTGTGCCTTTCTCACAGAAAGGGAGCATTTATTGTCCTATTTGAAATGCAGTTATCCACCACTGCTGGAAAATCCAGCCTGTGGAGTCAGCACAGAAAGTGCTCAACATGGAGCATCTCACACAGACAGTACCAGTGCTCTCATCTTGCCTCCCAGTAACTTCTACTCATTTGAAACAAGCTTTAGCCCAGCAGTGGCATTAAAATGACATGAGTGTCCCTCTCCCCTACCTGATGTTATTGAGTCCGTTGTGGGCCACCTGATGATGCACTTGGTAGTTGAGAGGTGGAGGGATGTGACTCGGAGGCTGAGTCCGAAGCTCAGGTATTAACTGAGGCTGCGACTGCGGCCGAGGTTGAGGTTGTGACTGTGGCCGAGGCTGCGGCTGAGGCGTGAGCCTTGGTGGTGCTGGTGCTGAAATCACTGGCTCCTTCTTCAACAGTGGGCTTGCTCTGGCGCTTGACGTGGGCGCTGAGGAAGTAGAAGTCACAACAGCAGCTACTGGCTGGGGGCTGGGGATAGGCAGGGTGAAGGGCACGTCGGTGCTCAGCTCCCGGCTCCGCTCTAGCCCAGACACTTTTGGGACATTGGCTGCTTTAGCTTCTGGCTTGTCATTCAAGGTGGGACCTTATGGAGCAACGAGAAAAAGAACAAAGTGCGTGCTGAAAGGTCTGCATTTGTTTCTCTGCTTGGTAGAACATATGCCTGAGAAAAAACAAGTCATGTTTCATCTCGTGGGAGCATCGTGGGAGCATGGCTGCTACAAGATGGATGTGTTTGTGTGCCCGTCCTTCTGCTGTCCTTGACTGGCCAGTCTACAGTACTTGTTAGCATGTGTCTAAGAGACTTAGCTGTCATTAAATGAGTGCATACTACAAAGAACATACAGCTTTGTGACTTCTACAAGAGTCCCAAGGTTACCTACAGTAGGAGTGTGTGTCTCAAGTTACTGCTACAGTATTTCCTGCCCAATGTAGGTTTTAAGGCTGATAATGAACTAATGAACACAAGCCTGATCACTAAGACAATTCATTTTCTCAATGCTCTTTCAAGGTAATCCACATTGTGTTTAGGTTCAGCTACAGCTACAATGCACCATGACTGAAGAACACATCATTAATGATAACCCCACCTGGCTTCTAGGGAGGAGGCTATCTGGGATCTTTGCGTAGCAAAGGATGGGATAGTTCTGCAGCAAAGCTGTGGCCATTGCTGTTCCCTGGCCACATATTTGTGTGGAAGAACAGAACAGAGAAGGCTGGAAAAACCCAGTCTGAAGTGCAGTGAGCACTCAAGTGCAGTTCTGCTCACCCTAAGTATTGCACACACCTGTATGCATGGCATGTCAAAACTAGGTGGAATGCTGCGACCTTGCAAAATGCACCTATGGTGACAATTCCATATGTAATTACTCCTTCTATGATGACAAGTATTTCCTTTTTCCAAATTGAGCTAAATAAAGCAGCCCAAAGGGTTAAAAGGCTAGGAAAGAAAAAAGGAAAAGGGAGGAAATGAGAGATATTTCAGATCAAGCAGTATCCAAAAGGTCAAAAGACAACTGAAAGGACCAACATTAACATGATTCAACTCCCACTGTAACTCCCTTTTCAACATTATCTGTGTATCCCTGAGTGCACATACACCCACAATTACAAGAAAAGCTGTTCACAGGTTATGAGAACCAGTGTTGTTCACGTGTTTTGCGTGCACACACCCCACTGTGCACACTGACTTTGAGGATACAGGCTTTTATTATCCACTGGAATGTGTTGGGGGCTGTTTGCATTCAGCTGGCTTATAGACATGCAAGAGATGCTACCTACACTCATTAACATGCTCCTAACACCCTCACAAACAAATTCCACCTTTGAAATTTTCCCATCTCATCAAAGCCCTGAGCCAGTTCCTGATGTAGGAGGTGTGGAAATAACACACAGCACACACCGGAAGCTAATTCTGGCCACGCAGACCCTCTAACCAGGCAGCTGTGAACACAGCCTGTGTGAGGCCAGAGCCCTCTCTGCTGCTGCTTTGATGACTTGAGCACCACCACACTGGCATTAGGTGAGAGGAGGACAGTGATGAATCAGAGCCTGTAGCACCAGCTCACTTTCTGTACAGAAAATGCCCATGTGGTGATGCCATCTCCTTCCTTGAGATAAAAGGTGGTTTCTAACACTGCTTCTGGCTCTGCCTGCACCCTCACCAGTGCACCATTTCCTTTACCAATCAATCAATCAATCAATCAAGCACTACATAGATGTAAATTCAGAATTTGAGGAGAGAATGAATGGAAACATATGAACTATATTTAATAGTTGAGTATGTCTGAGGACTTGTGGCCTCAAACCCACAAATAACAGGAACAGAAGCCTTTCCAAACACCAGTGTTTTGCTGGCAGCAAGTACAACGACCCATACTTTCCAGCACCTTATACATCTTTATAGGCTTGACACAATGTCTGGAGGTCCTAAGTTATTCCCCACAACAAATATAAGGCTAACTCTCAGTGAATTTCTTTTTCAGTGATAAGTTCATGCATCACAGGTACCCTGGTTTTGAGATATAACTAGACTTGGTTCCAATGTTATTTAGAGTGAAAAAGAATTTATTTCTCAAATCAAATTCTCATTGCTCTTGTGCAGCATTATTTTTTATAATGCCACCTATGTTTGCAGATTTTCCTCAGATTTTATTACTAACAATTGAAAAATTGTCACTGATGAGTCAAGCTGGGGGTCCCCACACTGTGCACTTTGGAGGAAGTGTAGTCACAGCTGTAGATCCCACTGTTTTTCAGGAGCTACCTATTAAAAGCAATTGGGTTTCATTCCTGACCATAGGTTTCCTGAGAGCCTATTAGCTCTTTCCATCCAACAGGCCTCCTCCTACAGAGTTAAACTTCATATTGTCTAATTATAGGCAATGTAAACTAATGGTGTATTTTCAAAACACACTGGCACAGAAAAGTTAGTTGAGTAAAAAGTCAATTAAATCCAAAACAAATCAATAAAGTCCCGCATTAAAAGCAGCTGTTTGACCAGTTTTATGTACAACTATTGATTCCCTGTGGTTTCAACATTAGTCCTCATTTGCAATTTTCTCTAAGCAAAAGCTCATGCTCCCTTGCTAACTGAATGGACCAGCCAGCCTGGTGGAGTTAGTTGGTACTAGGGGTACACGACTAATTTCTGCTGCCAACTTGCATCTCTCAGGTTGCAGTACTGAAATGGTTTTGCCTTTCATTCTCGACAACTATGAAAATACCCAGATGCCTTTTTTCCCTGCTCTGGAAAAGCTACAAGCACGAGTGTGAGTATCTTCTCTCCTTTTACAGCCACCCTGAGCAAAAGCAGAAGCACTTGGGAAGATATGATGTGAATTCACGGGCAAGCATGGAGAAGCATGTGAGAGACAGCAAAACCTCCAAGCCTTCTCAGCCAGCACACGGGAAGGACAGTGGGTGAATCCTGGCATTTGGTGACTTTGCTGTTTCCCCTTCTGGTGGCTACAATGCAGTATGAGAGAGAGAAGCTGCTACATGTGGCTGGCTTGAGGCTGAACTGCAGTGGGTAAAGGGAAGGGAACCACATGAACAAAGGCAGGACAAACCATGGAGAGAAATGACAGAAAGACAGTGAAACCAGGCACTGGGACCTGCTTGATGTTTGAAAGTCACACCTTCTGAAAAGGAAACTTTTCTCACATCTAGGTGTTTCACTTAAGTCTCTGGTAAAACAGATTTGGAGAAGAAAAGCAGATGCCCAAATGGAAACACACCTCATCCATATGTCTCACTACTCTAGAAAATACTAAAGGCACTTCTAAGCAAAGACTTAAGATGTTTCACTTCAGCTAACTCCGTTGAGTGCCATCCCGTGACCTACTCGCACTCTGACACTGAAGAATATACACACCTTGGTTCCTTTCCTTTCACACTCTTCTACCAACTCTTGCTTCTACCTGTTCAGTGCCTGCTTCCAATACCCAGTCACTAGCTACCCATACTCCAGAGGTCTCTGCTCTGATAATTTCAAGGCCATTTTCCCTGTGCAACCAGAGATACAATGAATTCTGAAGGATATAATTACCTGGTTTCTTAGGTACTTAACAAGATCCTTATCATGATATCTATCACAAAAATCTCCAATTCAAGTCTTTCCTCTCCATTCACATGAAAGTCTTTGAGCTACCTTCCTTGAAATATCTCAGAAAGTTAATTTTAATGATTTTAGTGAGAGACATTGCCCATTCTGATCAGGATCTCAAACTCTGCAGTTTCTCTGCAGGGTGCTCAAATATCCCTCTTAAGGGAACTACACTCTTGTATGCCCAAGTTTCTTCCAATTAACCAGGCTGACTGTTGGCCACACATGGAAATATCCCAAGAAAAGAAATCAAATATTCCCTTTTGTGCAAGCTGGATCAGGTTTCGTCATGATCCTTTCAGAAATTCCTGTACTTTGGCTCCTAATCTAGCCCTTCTGAGCAGATGGACCCAGGGAGCTGAGCACAACTGCCCTGACAAAAGCCCAGACCCACCAGACCACACCACAACGTTCTAGAGGCAAAAATGTGTTTATTCTTACCAAGTCCTAGAGTAATTTTCATGCTTAATGATAACAGGCTGAGCCAATTTGCCTAAGACTTGACAGTCAGCTCCAATTATTCAACTTTAATTAAACCTGAACGCATGTCAGTTCAGCTTGTCCCTTCACAGGAAATCTGACATTTGCAATGATTCATGTTTCAGCCATGCTACAGCAAGGCTGGATCACATCTGCCATTCTCCACCATGCAGAGCACTACCCCTTTTCAGCATACCAGCTTTGTTTATTTTCTGACCAAACACTTTGGACTTCTTCCATTGAGAGGTTTTCTTAAATGAACAGACAGTGAAACACATCTTGATCTCACAGGATGAATGATGACTGAGCGGGAGAGACAGGGAAGAAGGGGCTGAAGCTGCTCTAACAAGAAAAATAACAACAACCTGGGATTAGTAATTCTTGCTTCCTTGATCAACTAATTTGTCATTTGGAGGGTTGCAAAATTTTAACCTCCATGTGTCTTGGGCTACATGTTATTCCAATTTAACCTGGTAAAGATGAAATCTTTTAACAACTTCTAAAAGCACAGAGAGCTTTAGCTATAGAAACAAGAGCTGAAGCTTAAGGGAAACTCCAAAGTCAATAGCTGAATTTGCTGCAAAAAGTGTATTTCAGAAGGAGCTACCTGAACCTGGAAGATCATCACCATGGATCCAATATGAAACTTCAGTGAATTCAAACTCTGTGGTTGGAATAAGCAGGCATAGCCCACCCCCATGGCTGCAGAAGGTGACATGCTGGCCATGTGTAACTACACAGCATTGCAGGCTAACAACAATACAGAAAGTCCCAGACACAAATTAAACCTTTCTGTTACAGGAATTTGCTTTCAAGCTGATTAAGAGCAGCTCAAGTGCAAGGGATTAAACATGTAAAGGCTGCTTTGAGAACTCAATAAGCAGTTACTGTGTTATACAAACAGTACTTAGGGCAACAGCAGTTCCAGCCCTGCCTCCTGCTCTTTGCAAGCTGCTGGTTGCTGCTGAAAGGGGACTGTCAACACACGTACAATGTGATTGGAAATAATCTAATCTTGCCTGCACGCCTTTCCTTTGTCTCTTGAAAAAAAGAAAAGTGGAGTCATTCAGAAGTCTTTCTCGAGTCTCCCTCGTTGTATTCAAACAGCACGGGTGATGGGGTGACGTGAGAAAGAAATTCCTCTCCTACATCCATCAATGACATCTTTACCAATGGCAATTTCCCAAGAAACACAACAACCACCATCTGCAGCCTATCTATCCACCCTGTATACATCCCTGAAAACAGACACAGGCCAGGCTGGCTATGATGAGCCCTGCTTCATATTACAATTCCACCAAGAAATGTTGCAAAAGCGTCACCACAGGAATTACAAGGACCTATGTGGCAAGAAGCTGAATATTTCAGAGTTGGTTGATGAGTCCCAGAAATGAGTTTTGAACCATCAGCATGGGGAAGGAGTACAGAAGCACATAATTTTGCAGCAGTAGGTCAAAGCAGAGAAATAACTAAAGGAGCGTATTCAGTGAACTTCAGTAAATCTTTTTTTTTAAACTGAGCTTTTAGAGTGCTGCATAACGTATTGTGGATATGCAACACATATAAGCATGAGAGAGAATAGAGCATTTTGCATTGGCAATGATAGCACTGACACTGGTAGAGTGCTCACAAGTGAAAAATAATATTTAAGTGCTAATTCTTTATCCCTAGATGGCTTTTGCTTTTATATAGATGGCTTTTTCATTGCATTTTAGGAGGGTAGCACTGTTTAAGACATTAGACAATTAGCTTGGTCTGCAAAGATAAGGCAAGGCAAGCTACAACACAGAAGCTATCCAACACATGGGACACTGAGTTCCCCCACCTATTTTAATGTGAATCAGCTTCAGATAAGAAATAAAGACTTGGGACTGGCACACAAAACTACTGTCTGGAATGTTCCATGGCATGCAACAGGAATAATTTTTAACATTATCATGAAGCAAAGGCCAAATTTCCATCATGAGAGCAGTGTATGGCACATGTTAGGTTGTGTTGATAAAACGTTCTCCTGTCACATGGGCTCCTCAGACCATCACAGGTCTCTGGTGGATTTCCCACAAAACCCAGCAGTGTTTTCTCACAGAGGAAAGGAAGCACAGCCCCTCACACCTGGCTCTGAACCCGTGCTGTGGAGCACAGCAGCCCAAGTGCTGGGGAGCAGGTCTTTGTTCCTGGTGTGTCTCCCCAGCCAGTCCCCATGACCCAGCACCACAGGAAGCTCCTTCCGCAACCCGGTCGGGATTCAGCCCCTATCACTCAGTTCATTTGTACAGAGCTGTCTGTCAAGTCAAATCGTCTCGCTGCAATCTGAAACACCCTCCGAACAGCTGCCACTATCAATTACTCTCCCAGACAGCCCTGACTATCAGGAAGAGAACTGGAGCGAGCACTTGCCAGTTTTAATAAACTGTGTTGCCCAAGTCATTTAACCTGCTAGATTGCTGGATGCTGGGGCTGTAACAAGCCTTCAGCTTTTCAACCCAGAAGAAAGCAACAGTGGCAAAAAGCTGTCAGCTTGGTCCTCAGAATTAACTTCCAAGGGTATCTTCTCCCCCTCTCCTTCCTGAAACACCCAAGTTTAAAAGTAAAATATCTTCAAGTCATTTTCATAATGTCACGACAAAGAAAGCGTCTCACATTTTTAACACAAAGGCAGCAACTTCCGAGAATGAAGGATTGACATTCTCCACGATTTTCATGTTAGGAGCACACCTGAGCAGAGAGACACGTCCTGTGGGCACTCCCCAGTGCTGCTTCTGTTCATGTACTGATCACCACCACCCCAGCGATGCTGATGCAACTGAGGGCTTCAGGACGCCCTGACCACCTCCAAGGGCTCTGTACCCATCACTCCAGCTCAGTTCCTTACACTCTCAGTACAGTGACAGTTTTCCATCCAATTGAAAACTCAAGCATGGCAAATGTACATTTACTCTGGTACTTTCAGGACTGGTAGGAGAGATTTCCTCGAGAAACACTTATTTAAAATTAAAATACTTCCATCCAGATCAGTGCATTCAGTCTGTGGCTCACATATATAATGAGATGTCTGTGAATGTTAGTCAAAAAGAAAAGGTCCATTATCATTAGGATTAATTTGCTATACAGGAATCTTCACTTCCACTAGAACACTTACTGGACTCTGAAAATAAAAAAAAAGATTCAAAACCACTGTGTTAAATGTTTTCCTTACCCAGCTATGTAGATAAGGGCCTTTGTTGTGAAAGATTGCCGCACAGAAAGACTTCACCCCCTCCCCTAGAAACTGAGAGCAACAGCACTAAGACCTATGGACTTGACGCTGATTTGCTGCTTTATGGTTCTTTAATGGGATGTTTTATTCCTAGAGATTTGGGAGCTTTCCATGCTCTATCCAGGCATGTTAGCTGTAAGCATGCATGATGACACTACAAAGCTGCAGGAGCTGAATGAAAATGGGTGCCAAACACAAGGATTGGGGCCAGAGCATAAAGAAGAAGGATCACCATTCAAATCCCCCCAAAGTAAGTCACACTGCATTTCCCTAGCAATGCTGCTTCTGGCAACATTTCAATGCAAAGCCGAAACTGGATTTGCAGCTAAAGCACCTACTGTGGATGCTGGCGTTGTAATGAGATTGAAAGTTTCATACAGGCTTTTAATCTAGGGCTATAATGGCGGATCAAACGCTGCAGGGTTAAATCTCTTCAGCGCTGCTCCTAAGCAGATGCCGGATGCCTAAAAACCAGTGATGTAGGAGCCACCCTATTGCCCTGGCCACAAAATGTTACTAAAGCTTCTTGCAGTTACTCACTAGAGGTGCGTTCGTCATGTTTTGTTCTTTTTAATGAGTGATGGCATATTGTACACCTAGTCTGAGTGACAGACAAGCAACAAGGTGAATAAGCTCTTAGAAAGATGCCCCCCAACACGAAAGCAAGCACAAATACTCAACTCCAGATGTAAGCTCTTAAACAGACTAAACTGCTCTATATCAAGGAATCTTATGGTTTTAACTAGTCAAACAAGAGCAAATAATAAACCATCAACTACTACATTACAGGAGAAAATGTACTACTTTTGCTGTTTGAAATCCATATCGATTCCCATCTAGCCTGCGAGTGAGTTATTAATCACTCCAATTAAATCATGAACACAGGTCTTTACACTGAAATTGAAGCCCCACCAATAGATCGATAACTCAAACCTCCAAGAGCAATTACTGCTCAGCATAATAGAGCAGCTTGTTACAGAGAGCTCTGTGCAGCCCATGGTTCTCTCTGTCCTATCTTTCACAGGCAGTGCAAACAAACTGGGGGGAAAAAAAAAGATTTTATAACTATTATTTTCAAAATAAACAGACATCTGCTTAGAGTTACCTAATCTCTCTCACATCACAGAGGCAGATCTGCCAAGGTCACATTGGAGACATGATTACATTTTTTCACAATTTGTTATTCTAGCAAAGCCCTGATAAGATTGAACTATTGAAGTTCACACTCTGGTTTAATTTCAAGAGGTTAAATGCCAAATCCTTTTCTTATTGCTACAAGGAAGGGATCTGCCAGGCTGCATAATACCCTGTGCAGGCTAAGACAACAATTTTGTTTCATCTGCACAGTCTTATGAAGGTTTTGATTTTTTTTTTTAAATGACATCAGAGAACTCCAGCCTTCCAGAGAATCATTTAAAGTAAAATCAGAAAGTGAGACTGTTCTGGAGGGCTGCAAATGACCTTTCAGTCCCTCCAGCCTGGAGAAGTTAAGTCAACGGCTGGCTGAGAAAGCACACTTGTTAACCAAAACCAGAAGAAGGCAAGAGAGAACATTCTCAAACACCAGATCATCTCTGCTGGGAACAGGAGATGATTACCCTAACCAGCCAAGCGTATGCAGGGTCACAGAAATTCCCCTCTCTGCCTTGGAAGACAACTGATGCTTGTCCTGCTGCAAGGCAAAGAGGAATGATGTGTGCTGAGGCTGTCCGGCCGAGGCGCTCAGCTCCCATGGCCTCTCCAGGTGAGAGCCCTATTTCTGCACGCATCCCTGCTCCTGATCCGCTGGCCCCTTCAAGCAGGCCCCTGAGCGCCATCCATCATCCCTCATTAGGGAAGCTATTGGCAGCCAATTAAGTAGTGATGGACCCACACCACGAAGCTAATCAAGATGAGCTCATACCATACCCTTCAGCCTGCAGGCACTGGCTCCTGTCTACGATGGGTGTCACATTACTGCGTCTTCCCTTGCCGCTCACTGTTGGACATGTTGGAACAGCCTTGGCCAAGGCTCAGCACACGCACCGAAAAATCACACTACATCAGGCAATGCAAGAAAACAAGCAGGTAGAGAGCAGCACTACTGCTGGGATCTCACCAGGGCTCTCCACTGCCAGACATACAAGTGGCTTTTACAAAAGGAAGGGGAGAGATTATCTATTCCCCACTGCAGCAGAAACAGAAAGAGTCCAGACAACAGTCTTCTTCCTCCCTAAAGGTCAGAGATTGTAACTGAAGTTAAAAAGACCAAATCATGTTGTAATCTCATATGGAATGTGGCACACACTACCCATGTGAACTATATCAGCTCAAAATCCAACATCCTATCACATCTCCTGATAAGAGGGCTCATCTCTGGTCTCTAGACGACCACATGCATTAAATTCTGTCCTCCTGGTTGGCTTCCCAAATATTTTTACTAGAAACACAGAGGCACACAATAGATCCTTTAACACACACATCCAAATTCAGCCCCCAGGTAGATGCATATGGCTTTTCAGGGCAGAGGAGAACCCCATATAAATCAAAATTTTAAAGGGAAAGAACCCTCTTTCATTTTTACCCCTTCCTGAGTCCCTAGACAAGGATACAAAGAATCACATCTCTCCACTTAAATCAATGAGCATTACTTAGAGCAGAGGATTGCTTGTGACAGTGTGTGGGATCCCTTTTCTCCAGAACTCAAAGGCCAAGCTGCACATGTTCTCTAAGGCTTCTAATTGACACCATTCAAACCCACTGAGCTTCAATGTACAAAAGCAAGGGGACTTGCTTGAAACCAGCTGTGATGGACCTGGCCTTAGTTCCAAGCATAGAGCAGGAAAGGCCATCAGACTTTAGCTAACATCAGTAAGAGCAAAGAGTGTTGCAGCTGAAGGCTACTGCAGGTTCTGCTAGAGGTGGATCCTGTTCCATGGAAATATGGTGACATCAAGCTGGCTGTGCAGCCCAGGAAGACAGTGAACATCTTCTACAGGGCCAGGCAACAGGGATGTGCAGGAAACCTGGCTGTAGAGTGAACCTGTGGCTCTGCTACAGAGGACTGCAGATGCCATGGAAGGAAACACCTGAAGAGCTGTGCTAAAGCTAAGGAGCCACAAAACCTGCCCATTTCCCACACACTTTGTGCCCACCAGACTGTTTCAGCAGCTCGTACTTTGTTGAGGAGGCTCTGTGCTAAACTCTGCCATTTAAGTTTTCAGGGATAACAAAGACAGCAGTGATAACTTCTAATTGTCTTAAGCCTGCAGTGGTCTTTGCTAGATGTCAGAAGACGGCCGAAAAGGGCCCACTGTGTCTCTGTGCTATCGGTATCTGAAGTGCCAGAGATGCTCTTCTGGCCCAGAAAAGTCAGAACTGAAAGAGAGAAAAGGGTGGCAAATAGGACTGTTTAGAAACTGCCTCAGTAACTTGATTAACTTCCATACCTGATGTTATGGCTGAGTTGTGAGAATGGAAAGTTCTGTGCAAGGTGACTCAGTCTCTGCTAAACAGGAACTGAAAGGGGTGAGTGACCATGTACAAATTAGCAAAATCCTGTCTTATTTATTTGTTAATTCCAGCCCTCACAGTTCACTAACTGCTGTCACATTAGTGCTAATATGCTTATAATTTGGGAAAACAATGCTTGAGATCAAGTGCTTGTCAAGTGGGGCCAGTGCTTTCCAACCGGCAGCTGCCCATGCCCTGCAGCCTCCCACTGCCCTCCCCCCCCATTCCCAGGCACAAGGAGGCACCTTCCAGGCAGATCCCTCCCATGGATTCAGTAGCAACACGCTACCAGTCTAAACCAGCACATTTAGCTGATACCGAATTGCCTCCATTTTGCTGGCAGTTATGCAGTAGCACCTCTTTCCATTACCTTTGTTGAGAATCTAGGGTCAAGATGCAGAAAAACTGGGAGAATTTTCCTGCAAGCTCAGGAGCTATAAGGTCTCCCACCTCACTTCTATCTGCATGGTCAAAATCCAGCTCTAGATGCTGGAATGGCATCTTAAGAAAAAATGAGATACTGAAATTAACAGACTGAATACATTCAGAACATTTCAAGTTGCATCACAGCATAATTAAAATATTTAAGGGACAAGCTGCAAGTTGTTAATCAGGGAACATTTACTTGAATGGTGTGTGCCCTTTGGATTTGGTCCCTATGGCAACCAAATACTCACTCCAAAAGGATGCGCTGGAAGAAGCATGTCAGGAGCTGCCTCAACGTTTTAATTCACAGAGTGAGCAATGAATAAATACAGCTACTGACAAGCACAGCACAGGCAAAAAAAAGGTCTGTAAACAGTATCAGGAAGCCACAGATGGCCTTTTGCTTTTTAAGATTGAAAATGTCCACTCTTCCTTTGATCACATTCCCTATAATGATGAAGAAAATGGGACTGTGTTGCACATGGGGTGTTGAATCACAGACTACTGATAGTGAAAGTTTTATAAGAGGAGATTTTCTTCAGTTTTGAACTTCTCAATACTTGAGAAATTGTGATTGTGTTTCTACTCCCCATGTTGGAAGTTGTTGCACTGAAATCTTCAGTAAAATCTTTCTGGCTCAACAAAGAGACAACATTGAGAATACAACAGCATGTGAAGGACAGTGTTGCACCATACTCAAGAAGGAAAATGTGAGGGATGATCAGCTTGTCCTTCAAAACAGGAAGAGTGTCTCGGTATGCAATAAGGGAAAGAAAAGAGCACTTCACTGCAGCTCATAAGGCAAACTCCTTCAGCATGAGCTCAGTGTGTGAAAGGCAGCTGCAAAGCTCCTTCCAGCTTTCTTCTTTGACGAAGTGTGAATTCTTCAATGGGCAGTAGAAATTTTGGAAATACTTCGGTGCCAGAAATGCTTGCGGATAATGTAAGATCTGGCATCTAGTAAGACTGAACAGAGGAACACTGTGTTGTGCACTGCAATGGAATCACACTCTATTAATGAAAAGGTACTCTTGAATCTCTGCTGGCATGAGGGTTTATGGCTGTGGAAAGAAATCTAACAAGGCTGGAGGCTGCTGGATGGTTCAAGGCTGCTTGGGCTGCTGCAAGGCCAGCCTCAATGTGCAGAAAGCCCCAAACAGTAACTCAAGACTTGTAAAACCAAACGTTCACTCTTCACTCCTCTTCCCACTGACTCCTTGGAGTCCCTTTCCATCCACCACAGTGGCTCTGCAATGACTGTTAGGCACAAGCACAATTTCCACAAGGCTGCTGGTTGGACACGGTACCTTCAGCTGCAGGTTGTCAAGGCTATGGAAGACACCTGTGATTCTGACATGAATGAGGACTATTCACTGTAGGGAGGGAGAGTCATTCAGTAGAGTATCCATTGTCCTACTAACTGGTGTATTTGGCTTTCTTGGTGATGGGACTTGCTGGGAGCCCCAGCAGCACACAGCTCTGCCCTCTCCCACTTCCCAGGCCACAACCCTCCCAGTCCTCAGGTTACCCTCTGAGCTGGAACTGGGCAGGCACTGCCACAGCACTAACCTCTGTCCTAGGCACCGAACAAGTACAGACTCAGACATCTGTAAGGATAATCACAGGAATTACTTCATGCAAAACTGCTGCATATTTTTATTTCAGTATTGGGTGAAAGAAAGAGACAAGTATCTGGGCTTAGCCTGCAGATACTTTTCCAAGACAGTAATTGCTGCATAATTCATATTCTTGTTTTCACATGTTTGCCATGTGTACCAAAAATCCTACTGAATTCACTGTAAGTTTTTCCTTAAAGTCCTCTCCATGTCACAGTTTTTCCAAACAGCAAAAACAGAAACAAGGAGAAGCCCAGCACTAAGAAGCAATTTGGGCTTGGCAAATCCCTGTAATCCCAGATTCTTGCACATTAGGAGGGGAAAGTAGGGTGCAATCTATTCTTTTGAGTTTACACTCCACGTTGGCACAGCAGACATCTTTCACTCATTATATCTGAACTTCCCTGCAAGCAGTTCTCTGTGAAGCCAGAATTGAGCCTCAGTATCTCTACCCAAAGCTTCCTGCTCCCCATCAACTCCAGATCACACAAGCTGGAGGAGTGCTGCCCTCTATGCCAGGCAAGGCTCATAAATATTAAGTATTTGCGACTAATAGGAAATCTCAGCACAGTTAGAAGCAATTTATAGCTTCCGCACCAAAGAGGCTCACAAAGAAGCGATGGTGATGATGCAGGTCCTCAACTGAGCCTTTCAGCAATGGTTTGAGGCACCTTTGCTCATATTAAACTAACCAGAGATTACGTACTAGACCCTTGCAGGGAGAGGATTCTTTCTTTTAAGAAATGCATTTGTTCTAATGGATCCAAAATGGTTAATCAATCCAATGATTACAAATGAAATGCCTCATCTCTCAACGGGCAGAATCCAAGTTCTGGTGCCACTGGTTTTGTTTTTTGAGGACACAATATGGTTTTGTTTTGAGGACAACACTCCAACCTGCCAGCGGTTAGTTTCAGGGAACCACCTCCTCCCACATTAACATATTCATTTGCAAAATCTATCACATATGTTGCGTGCAAACTGGCTGAGAGTCTGATTCAGCCTTGACAGCATGAGAACCTCTAGCCTCAATATCTGAAAATAATAAAATCCACACCATCCTCCTGATTCCTCATGCTAACAGTGAAGTGACCTATATTTACTTTGCACTATCAGTTGTAGGGAACCTACACAGATATGTAACCACAATTACAGACAAAATGGAAGGGGCATCAATTTCTAAGTGTTTCCATTTTAGCTTCCTCCTCCCTTGGCTTGAGGTAAGGATCCTAATCCCAAATTTAGTATTTTGCCTTTCCGCGATATTTTTCTGCTCTATCAAGATGGGAAATGATAAACCCTGTTCAGCCCAGATGCATTTGTAACAAGGAGCACAGCTGAAGCTGGAGGAACAAGGGCCCTTCCACCAGAGCAGGACTGCAACACTGCACTGCAGGAGAGAACAAACCTGTCTGTCTGGGCTGTGGTGCACATAACACCACACAGCATCCTCATCCTCTGTCCTGCCTTCTTACTTTCCCAGCCACATCTATTTTGGTTTTCTTGGGTATCTAACCAAATTGCAACAGCTTCTCTTCATCTTACAAAAAGGCATGTGCTTGTTCCCAGAAGATGGGAAACAGCACCACTGGTCCACGCCGGCACTGGATATTTGTCACATGCAAAACACAAGCAATAGTGGTTTTGTTACAGGCTGTGCTCATGACTAATGGAAATGACTGGACTATCACACTGTACCTTATGATCACTCCACAAACAGAAATTAGGCCAGGAGGGACAGAGCATCCATTATTTAATATATAGACACAAGAAACAAGGAACATTATGGAATAAACCCTGCAGACAGTAGGCGTTCCCGTGTTTTTAGAGAATTTCTCCCCAGCCCTTTGTTTGGCATCAGGCTGGCTCGGAGCTGGGCTGTTCCCACAGGCTCTGCACTCCCCAGAGCTGTCAGGCTGCTGGAGGCTCTGAGTAGCTGCTCTGGAAGAGTAGGGCTCTTTCCATTAATTCATTAAAACCAAAGCCAGATTTCCCTTACGCTAGGTGCTGCACATTACTGAAAAATGCTGGCCTCTTCCAAGACCAAACACAACCAAGAGCAGCAGGAAGGAAGCAAGGATATTCCTCATCATGAAAGGAGGGAAAAAAGCACCGAGGGAGCAGCCGGCCTCTGCGATGCCACACCACATCTCCAGGGACTAAAGCTTTGCTGCATCCACGAGATAAATCCACCTTCTCCCCCTCTTCCCACAGCAGCACAGAACAACTCCCCCGTTACCAGCGCTGGATGCCCGTAAAGGTCTTGCTTTTCTCCCTCATGTAAGGCATTTCCCACCCCTTCATTTTATAAATTACCAGAACAGACATTTAAATGTTCAAGAGTAATCTGAACAGAGTATTCATGCCTTGGGCATTTTTGTGCTCTACAAGGAGAGAAACAAAAGGGCCTCATTTAATACCTCCCTACAGCATTCCCTGTTCCTGCTCTTCCCTGATGAATTTCCAAAGGCAAACTCTCAGTGGTTCAAGGCTCCTGCAATACCCCAGCCCTCCCCTCTCCCTTTTTAAGACCAAGACAGGCTTTTAAAGCAAACTTTGCTGGCTGACTGGAATAGGTGCTGGGAATCCTTTAAAGGAGAGAAAAATAATTTGTAACTAATAAAAAGAGAAGAAAATTCTGATTCCTGTGGTTTTATTAAGCACCCGTGGGATCCATTGGGAGGGCAGGCACATCTGCTGCTTCTGTGTGCTCCAGTGGCTCCCTTGGTGCCCCAGCACCAGAGCTCTGGGATGGAAAGAATAAACGGCCCCCATGCACCTGCACCCTCCTTCTCTCAGGATGCCAAGCAGTGGGGTGGCTCTGCCTGCTTTAGAGTGGTTTTATGAGTGCTGTATCAGTTCCAGAGCTTGATGGGCCAGGCTAGGGCCTGAGTCTGTCTTCTGCCTTGGAGTTGGAGATTTAGCTTTGCAAAATCAGCAGAAGCCTCTATTTTCTCAAACACACAGAAACTATCCAATGTTTAAACAAATTTTTGTGCTAGATCAAAAAGCCAGGCTTGTAAAACTGTTCTTGAGGCTTTGCTTTTATACTTTAACAAAACCCTCCCCTACAGTAAGTTTCTGGTCCACAGCCTTGGAGAGAAACATCACAATATACTGAGGCTAACAATATAACTTAATCTCTTGCCTTAGAATTGATGTGAAGAAATCTAACTAGGAAAGGATCCCCAGGGCATGGTTGGCAAAAGCTGGGTTTGCTGTGTGGCACTTGGAGACAGCAGCTCTCCTAGAAGGTAGGGCAAGAACCGCAGCCTTGGGACAGCAGCTTGCTCCCCACCTCCCCTCTCCAGCTGTGCCGTCTGCCTTTCCTCTTCCCTTATTGTCAAAACTGAAGAAGGGAGAGGTGACAAGCTGGAAAGGCATGGCCAGGACTCGAGAGTGAGAATTCAAAGCACCCCTGCTGTGCTCCAAAGCGCTGTTAGGGCTGCTCCCTGTATGCAGAGAACTAGGATATGGTCCCCAACCCAGCTATGAGCAAAGGTGGCAGCAGAATAGATGCACTTTTTGCAGGGACCTCAGGTACTGCTCCTTTTCTGTATTAGTTGGCAAGCGCAAGGTACAGAAACATCCACGGCTAAGAGGAAATGCTGGAATCCAGGTTTATCTGGATGTGATCTAAGGGATGCTTTGTTATGATGTGGCCAATGCTGTTGTTTGTTCAAGAGTTAAAAGGAAGAGATATTTCTTCCTATGGAGGAGGACCAGGAAATTAAACCTGGACTTGACTCAGATCTCCCTCCTTTCTCATATGGGTTTCTTTCCAGAAAGAGGGAGTGATGGGGGGTTCAAATATTCTCCAGATCTGACTGCCCCTTCCTCCACAACTAATTTATAACACAAAAGGTCTGAAGTCCCTGAGTTTTCTACAGATATGCAACATTTTTGAGCTCCAGGCTTTTTTCCGTTTCTTGTTTTCTCCATAACTCCATGTCTCCCACCTGTTCACAATCTGCACTGAGGCCATTTCGAGATGCCCATGTCCACCTCTCCCCATGCACAGCAGCTGGTGATGTCTGCATGTATGTTTGGTGACACGTCCACTGAACAGTTTTTCAGCAGCCAGTCCCACAGCAGAACCAGAAAGTCTATTTAGTTTTCAAGCCACAAAACCTGGCATATGCCTTTACGCAGTCTGAAACATCACTGCAGTATTTACATCCCTTCCAAAGAACCACAGAAATATTTATTGCTATATGGTCAAGCTCTACTAGTCACATACCAACACTTGGCATCCTGGAGAAGGACTGTATCACAAACAAGCACCCACCTCAAGTACCTTTGGGGTATTCAGCATGTTGTGGCTTCAATGAATTAGTTTCTGACCAGAAAAGAGAACACTTTCTTCAGTCATTCTGTAGAAATGTTTTCCTCACAGCCAAGCTTCATAGATATTCACCACTCGATACTGAGGTTGGTTTTTCTAAGAGCTAGTGATCATAAAGTAGCCACATGTTTAAACAAGAGGTCGTTATCCACCAGCTCCAGGGTTCAGTGCAAGCTTCTAAGCAAAGAGCAATTTGAAATTAGAGCTGTTAAAGCACTAACAGTAATTTAGAGTAGTTTAAGTTTCTATTTTACTGATTTTTCTGGCTAAGATTCATAGGGCTATCAAATTAGCATCTGGATATCTTGTTGAGGGGAGTAAAGTCAATAATCTAACAGGCCCATTTCGTTTCTCTTTACTGCTGCAGTCTTATGACTGCATCGATACTCAGACCTGAAGGCAAAGGACACAAGGACAATGCCCTGCAGCAGATGCCAAGCCCCTATTTTGTATGTCATACAGCACAGTCCAACAGATGAGATTTGAGAAACGGCAATCAGGAGGAACTGTTTCTACTCAAGAAGTCATAATACCAAAGGTTTAACATTAACTTATTGCTTCCCGACACAATTAAATGAAAGGAGATTTTTCAAAGGCACAATGTCAGCAGGAGATTAAGTGAGGGTTTAACCCAAACCTTTAAAAGCCTTGTCTCCAAACAGCTCACTTGCACCATAACCTGGAAGCTTTTCAGAACCAACAACAGTAGCAAATAACAATGTTTGTTATTTAAATAAATGTGGTCTCTTAACTCTTTGCAGAGAAATCTGCTTTACCCAATACCAATCTCCTTAGTCTCTGGCTTCATCTACCCAACATGGTAAGAAGAGAAGCTCCTCCACACCCTTCCCCTCCTTTCCCTCTCCGGACAGTACATCATTTTCAGCATGGGTTTGTGCTGTACTCAGCACTCCAGTCGCCAGACTGGTCAAACCCACAGATGGAAGGAAAGACGCCTTTCCATCCCCACCTCTGGAAAGACGCAGATGTGGTAGGAAAAGCCCTGCAAACTCTCCTCGTTCCCTTTGAAACTTGAGGAGAACAGATGAGCAGCACATTTGAAATTAATTACGGCAAAACCTACTGCATTGTTCTCTCCTCCCCTTCCTTCTTCCCCTGACCCCCTCATCGCGGAGCTTTCACTGAAACCTCTGTGGCGTGTATATTTTCCTAACGTCGCCGGGGCCAAAACGGTACAGCTGAGACATTCACAGAAGTCAAAGAAAGTGCAGAGCCAGGTTAGTGCACAGGGGTACAATAGTTCCTTAAGAGCGAGTGTCTCCCCCACCGCTGCCCCCCCTCCTCCCAAACCTTCCGTCTCTAATGAACCTTTGGTGTCTGTCCACAAAAAACAAACATCAATCAGGCAACAGGCTGTTCCTTTTCCCCTGTTGCTAGTCTGAAATAACAGCCATCCCCTGCTGGGCTGGGAACGCCACTTCCCTCTCCAGCACACATACGGGATAATAAGGGGGAGGCGAAGGAGGGAGGAAAACCCGCTCCGAGGTGCCAGAATACACAGCGAGCCGTGCCTTTTGGAGCCAGAGAAAACTTGGGAACACAACAGCTTTTGATTCCTCCTGCCCCACTGGGCACGTTAATTATTTAATAGCTGGCTTGTGAATTGGTGGTGGTGGTAGGAAGGGGGTGGAAGGGAAATCAGGCTTTTCCCCACCGCCCCCAGTCCCCTCCTTGGGCTGGCGGGACAGAGCAAGTGCCCACACGCGCGTGTGTGTGTGTGTGAGAGGCTTCATGGAGCCTGGAGCCTGCTCCGAGCTGTGGCCACCCTCCTCCACCCTCACAGACCCTCCTTGTTGGCTTGTGACCACAGTGGCTATGGACAGCATGGGACAGCATCTGGATCAAATGAGTTATGGGGCAGAGAAACGCACCCTGTCTGCTCGCCAGTCGGAAGCTGATATTTTTCACGTATTATGTTTGGGGGAAGGGAGCTTCGGGGTTTATATTGGATTTCAACAGAGTTGGAAATGAAGCTGCAAATCAAACAGAGATCAGCTCATGATTTGCAACCAGGGCTTTCTAGGTGTCTGAAGCAACACTTTGGAAGGAGCGCAGGGAAAAGGAGAATGTAACTACATCTCATTTGGATGGAGAGGACTCACAGATGTTAGGAATATTTTTGATCAACAGCTTTCCTGGCACTGCTTGTGGTGGAATCCACAACCTTGACGGCTAGCTGAGTAAGAAAGTGCTGGCAAGCTCCTGTCTCCATGCAGGCAATTTGCAATGCTGCCAGTCAATATTTCAGTGAAAACAAAATTACAGGGATCATATTAAAAGAGAGGAAAAGGGAAAATAGAACAAAACAAAAACCACCCTTCCCTTCTAAGAGAAACTCTGATATGACCTGATGGGAAAGATCTTCCCAAATGAAAACGCGCTCGTTGTTTGTTTAAAATGAACGCAGTGTGATGGGAGCCCTGCCGTGAGCATGCGATGGCAGGGTCCCAGCAACAGAAGCACGCTCAGCAAGAAGTGGCTTTACACGGGGACACCTGGGTGGCATGTTTAGTACAGGCCTGCAGGAAATGATGCAGAAAGAGGTTTATAGTTGTGTCCATTTGGTGGAGGAAATGTATGCAGCAGGCACGGGGCTGAGCCAAAAACCTGGACCCAGTACTCTTCAATTATCAGGGAGGGATGGGAAGAAAGAAGAGCTTCTGCAGGAGTATTTTCAAATTTGGGTCTGGATGTAGCCATGCTGGCATATTCTTTGTTTAAAACAATGGTATTCCTGGGGGAGACAACATGCACTGTAGCCTAGACAACATTTCTCACTGGACCAGCATTGAGATGACTGACACAGGATCTCAAGGGCATCTAAGCTCCTGGTATAGCTCATACCACCACTTGGAGTATCTTTAGAGTGTCTCTGAATTACTCTTGCCTCAATGGCTTGCAAAAGGGTGCTCTGCTGCTCACAAGCACTGGAGTTGGGCCCTTTACTGTCCTGTCCTCATCACTAAGCTTGGGTGACTATGACTCCCCACTGTCAGTGGGGAGTCTTCAGATGCCTGCTTCAGGCTGCTTTACAGCAGGTACTGCTGGAATGACGTAAAGAGTCCAGAGACTGGCCTGTAATGCAAAAGTATTTCAGGCCAAAAGGTACATTATGCTCAGAGAATTTGTTTGTTGATCCAGTGAAAGGCATAAAATAATCTGCTCCACTTTGGTTATTAAATTGATCAGTACAGAATGTAATCAACTTATTCTTGTTGTTGGCTGCAAGGTTCTAGCTCAGTTTTAAAGATCTGTTCAATAATAAAAATAATGACAATGTTCATTATTGTATAAACATTCAATGCTCACACTGTAAATTTCTTCCTCCAGCCATTAAGCCTATATTAAATCAGGTTGCCTCTCACTGTGCCCAGAGAAGGCCAGCCACGTAGGAAAGCAACTGGCTGGGGACAGCTTAGCTGTCTGGAAGCCAAATCACATAGTGCTGAGAAAATTAAAATGTTAGCTACTTCATCCAACAAGGCTGGCCCTTTTCTGCCACCCTGCTTTGTGGATAGCTTCCCAGGGAGCAGGCTCTGGCTTTGCTTTTGCAGTTTAACATTCATGAGTCAATGCAGTTTGAGGTGGGTTTGCAAACTCTGATATGATCTTTGGCAATCCTGTCTGGTCCTACGCTCCCCGAGATGTCACAAGGACTCATGGGCCTGCAGGGACAAACTCTTCTTCCATGGGTTTCATGCTGTGAGACAGGGACCATTTGGAAGATAGAACTCTATCAAAACTGGATCATCAATAAATATGGAAATACAGAACAAACTAAGCAGACACAGGCAGCAGATGCAGGTTCACAGACGTCTGCTTATTACCAAACCTCACTCCAGCTGAGACTTAAATAGCCTCCTTTATGCAAAATGGGAGAGGGAGCGGAATTGAAGGAAACTGGCAATTACACAATTTTATTTCCCTCCTAGCCCATTGCTTTTCATCAGGTGGCTCTGTGCTCGCATACGAAAGGCGCTTGTGAGCACTATGTTAAGCACAAAGCCAGCTCGATGCTCTCCTTTCACTGGGAGGAAGTCTCTGAGTGCTTTCCTGGATGCAGTGGAAAAGTACAGTGAACACATTATTTTGTATTATTTTGAAAGCAGTAGGAGTGCCAGGGAAATAGGGACTTCCAGGCTGCATGGTCCCTCTTTTCCAAGGCTGCAAACTCCCCCGAACATGATGGTGCTCAGAAACAGATGCTAGGGTCTAAGTTTAACCCTGTACCTGGATTTATCTGTATAGAGCCATTTGCAATCATCTTCTTCATCTTTTAAAAGAAACAAGCTCCTCCTTTCTAAAATCTCCATCCAAACTCTAGTAGGCTGACTGGCAAAGAACCCACCGTCTCACAGTGCCAGATGATGTACTTGGGTGCAGTCAGGCTTTCCCAGCTTTGCTGCTCACCTTGCTGATACTGTTAAGAATATATCTCCAACAGGGCAAAAAGTTAATGCCTGTTTCATTAGAGAGAGATCTGTAAGTCTGACTATTCCCTTATGGATAAGCCTTAAAGAATTTATTAGTGATGAAACCAATATGTTTCTTCAGAAACTTAATAGGGTTCCATAAAAATTACTTCAATAACTTTTAAAATTTAATGACGAGTGAGAACCTTTCCACGGGATTTTTGAACTGTCCGACAGAATCCCAGAGCAGGGATATAATTCTGCAATAAATTTTGTGGGACAGTTAAAAAAAAAATAAAATAGAAAGCTTTTAATTTCCTATTACCTCCTGTAAGACTTTGCCATCAATTTAAAGTAAATAAACGAACTAAAAGCACTGCAGTCACTTTTCTGTCCCAGCGATTTACAAGAAAATATTTACTGTTTGGGAAAAAACCCAACAAACTAGAACAAGTATCCTTTTTAGAAACTCAGACATGCAAACACCGACATTATGCCAAGTCCTGCTGTCTTATACACTGGTGTAAACCCGAATAAATCCCGTGAAGTCAATGGAGTCGGTATGGCTCTACCTGGCTGAACCAAGCCTGGGAGCTGGGGCCGAGCACAGAGCAGCAGAGATGGAAGGAAAGCCTCACGCTGCGAGTCCCCAGGCAGCTCGGCTGCAACATTAACAGGCTCCACGGGGAACTGTGCTCAGCCCTTGTTAGCAGGAAGGATGGTCAGCGAAGCAAGGAGGTGAGAGAAGTGGCAAGCACATGCGTGTACTGCTCACGTAGTTACTAAAAGACAAAACAGCCAGAACCCTGTGGGCTGAATGAAAGCAAGTCCTGAACCTGGCCTCCCTTCTCCTCTCCCATGGGACAGGCCCAGAGAGCTGCAACACTTAGAGCAGTGATTTCAAATGAAGTTAATACAACAACAAAAAGTTAAAATACTGAAACATAGCATGAACTACTACTGCTCGTCACACAGGCTGATTGGAATGGCAGGGTCCTGCTCATCAGTCACATCTCTGTCCTGGGAGGAAAGTCTTGGTCTCCAGAGAGGTGGTGAGAGGAGAAGGAGATGAGTGAGATGCTGACAGCATCCTTTTCTCCTAATGTCTCTGCTGCTGGATGCTGGGGCCTCCCTGGGACTTACAGACCCTGCTATCCTGGCACACAAAAGAGTAACCAGATCCATTTACAATTAAACAGCATGCCCTGGTCTCATTGATCACTCCCATTGATTGCCCAGAGGGAAACACAAGCAGACCTGGGGTCAGACCCAGCTCGTCCCTGCACCAGCCTTCGTACCCCCCACCGCCATGTCAAATTACTTGTCGATCCCCAGGCTGCCCTGCTTTATGCTGGTGACCTGCACAGAGCGCAGGGTTACCATGCCTGCAGGAGTCCCTAATGGGCTATTACACAGCACAGGACAGCTGCCCATCGGTAACCTGTCAAACAGCTTCCCCCAAACAGAAACACAGAGCACGGCACGGAGAGGAGCATCAGAGAGCTTAAAAAAATTAGCAGAAGCCTGGGTGGTGCACAGCATGGCACACATCTCCAGCACGGGACCAAGGGGGGCTGCAGAGGAGGATTCTCCTTTGTGAGGAGCAAGCCTGATTTAAATGGGGACGTGGTGGCCATGACTTGCTCAGACCTGGACTGGAGGTCCAGCCATCGCCCCTCGCTCCGCACTGCAGTGAAGAGTGAATTAGGTTTATACCTAATGCTTAATTTTCTAAAAAACTGAAGCTTTACAAAATCTGAAATGAATAAAACATGTCTCTGAGGTGTTTTAAAAGCAGAATCAAGAAGACCCGATAGCTCTGAGGGGGCTGCAACTGCTGCTCTTAACATCACCACCCCACAGCATCCTCCTGGTGCTGGGACACGGCCTGTTCCAGCATCCTGCAGCCAGGGACAGCGGCTGGGAGCAGCACCAACACTCACCGGCCTGGCTTTTGCTGCTCAAGGAAACAGATAAGCAAGCTATAAACAAGGAGTAAAAAGATGGTATCTTTCAAACATCCTTTAAAAGTCTAGTAAACTACTACATGCATTGGGAAGGGATTTTTTTCCTTTTTTTTTTTTTTCTGATTTACAGTTTGATGGTCCTTTTATCTACTTTCACATGAACCACGAAAGGCTAGAATGTGCCTATTCAATCAAGTGAGTTTGTGCTGGCCCATTCAGAATATATATTATTTTGCTTTTATAGTTTATTTTAAATAAAAACTATAATTAAAGAAAATAAACCACCCACTTCATAACATTTATACAACGAAGACCTTATTTATTTTATTTACGTTTTGGTGGGCAAGGCACAGCACACAGTTAGCTTTCCGTGATACTTAACAAAGCCGCATTTGAAATTTAAAATCTTTAAGGAAATGAACAAATTCTGAGGAGGAAGGGCAGTTGAGCAAAGAGACTTCTTACATTACTCTAGGTAATTGTGCATATGTATGTTTCTGCGTGCCTCTCTCTACTCCAAAAACATATCCATGACTTGGATGCTTTAAATCAAAAAGCAATTTCAGCCTGTAATTCTCAAATAAATAATTAAACACATTTTATCTCCTACAGTATTGCTTCTATTCACTCTAATCCCACTGACAGGAATGCAGCAACATACCCCACATCCTTAAAATAACAAAACAGAACACAAGATACCAACCAGAAGGCCTGGAAATGTTTATAATTCAACTTTTCAACTCTCTTGGCTGCAGTCTGAAGCTACAAAGAAAGCTCTATGCTGGCTCACTGGAAGGAGACAAGCCCAGAGATAGCTGAGCAAACCCCACGGCAAACGGCCCAGAGAAAACTGCCCACTTGCATGAGGCAGCTCTAGCTTTCCGAGGCACATAACACTCAATTTGTGTTGAAGTTAATAAATTACCCTCTTTTGCAGCCTAGCTGGGTTTTATGAAGTTAACCAGACAGTGCAGTTAAGGTGAATGGTCTCTCCTACTTGCCTGTCTCACAGCTGCTATGGGTAGGGATGGTCATACCCTGAGCTAGCAGATACATATAACACGGCTAACAGGGGAGACAGGGAGTACATCCCCAGTCCCAAAGAAAGCTGAGAGCTTTCCAGAGCCTCTAACAGGAGCAAACTACAAGAAGACTGAAAGACTGCACTTACTGCACTATTTTCTGTGCTTGGTTTTGTTTTGAAATGTGGGTAACTGGCTGTGACTTGGGTGATTATCTCAGTTACCCACACTGTTTGAAAATCAAAGTCCTCCTCAGGACTTCTCCTTCTTAGGCCACTGTATAATTACATCTATGCATATGCAAGAAAGCCAACGTACTCATCCAAGCAGTGACAAAATTAGATAGAACTTTTCAAAAAGAGGATGCTAGGATGGACTCACATGCTGAATTTAGCAGTATTTTAGGGTAGTCAGTATTGCCAACCCCCCAAGCGTTTACAAATCACAAAGCATCTTTAAAATGAGTTTAAAACCAAAGTATTTTGGCTGCTTTTTGACTGCCTGCTAGCTTTGAAGCACAGAAGAAGCAGAGTTCCAGGCTTTTCTCTGTAGCCAGGATGCTTAAAAAAATGAAACTGAAGCTTAGACTTTTGTACAATCCTCTAAGGGCCTGGATTTCATGAAAAACACAGAATATTGCAATATAAAATCACAAGAGATGCAACACGGGGAGTAGAGCAGCTGAAGCACATCCTGAGCACTGTATAAATCACAGCAATGTGGTTGCAATCTCAGTAAATGCATTACTTATTTATTACACCAAATGATGCTGCGGAAGTTTTTGCATGCCTGTAATTACGATGGACTCTTGTCCAAAGATTCAGCTGTAAATTATCATCCCCCCCAAGCTCACTGACTGTGCAGGTAATCACACACAAGACACTGACCTCATCAAAACGTAACCAGAACCTGGGGATAAAACTGAGACCAAGAGACAGGACGCATCTCTGCTTTTCCTGCATCTCAGACGCCGCTGTGGACCCTACACAAGAAAACCAGGAAAATGTATGCTATCTCTCCTGACCTCCATTCATGTAAAACACAGCTAATTGCCTGACTGGGTGCTGTGAGACTTGTTTGCTCTGTGTCTATGCAGACCTTCTTGTAATGGAAAGCTCTACATTCTGGCACAGTAAGGTAGAGGCCCTGAAGGAAAGGTGAACTTAATTACAGGAGATGCTGTCCCAGCCCAGACAGGGAGTCTGACCCTGACAACCGGGGAGAGAGGGCCAGGGGACAGGACCAGAGGCAGAGCATAGCACTTCAAACACAGGAGACACTGAGCTCTTGATTCCCCCGTCAGTGCTGAGCAACCATTAAGCTGGGCTGCTGCAAACCTGTGCCAGCACAGTGTTTGAGCTCAGCTGTGTTCAGGTTGTTTTCTGCTTCACTGGGCACTTGCAGGTTCCTCCTGGAGAGCTGACTTGCTGCCCTCCCGTCCTACCCCTGCCCCGCTGCCCCTCCTTTCCCCTCTCACCCCATCTCACAGTAATAACCATCAGTTTTTAATAGTATGTCCTACACTGGAGGTTTTGTAGTTCCAGCTTTTAAAATGATTTAGTGTGACAGTTTAGTGCTGAATTAAAAAAAAAAAAAGAAGAGAAGAAGCAGAGAGAAAAAGGAGAGACAGTCCCCTTAAGGCAACAACATTATGGAGCAGTGATCTCAGAGGAACAAGGGTTCTTCTCTGGTTCAGATGTGCTTGTCAGAGCTCAGCGTCATCTCTGAACAAGAAATCTCTCTTGCTGGCCCAAGGCACAGTTTTGTGGTCAAGAGGACAGAAAATAAAGGGAGGGAACTTCAAAGAACCATAAGCTGCATCAGCCCGCTGGGGTGGGTGGCTGCAGCACATCCCATGGCTGACAATTACGACCTGCACGCCGAGAAAGCTTGCCTCCCTCCTGTCAGAGGGATAAGACACAGGCTGTGAGCTTTAGAGCTTTGAGATGTGTACAGTTCATGATGAAAGATAGCACTTCAAAGCCCTCTGTCTAGAAACCCAGGGAGAAGTAAGAGCAGAGGGTAAGCAATCTTTTTTCCTGGGGGGTGCATATGTGGGGGAAGGATAAGACTTATTTTCACTGTTATTTATTATTGCCATGAAAATGAAGCCTTGCACTGTTTATGGAATCTCTCATTAAAAGGATCTCTTGATAAATTGCTTGATAAACATTCATTAATTAAGTCTCTCAGCGCGCTTGGCTGACACGAATTAGTCTTCATTTTGCAGGAGAGGGAAATTGAGGCATGGAGCTCAGTGAGCCCCAAACCAGCCTGGGACAGAGTTGGGTCCTGGACAGTTGCTCCATGCCACCAGACAGATGGATTACACTGCTCCCTCCATGTCCAGCTTGATTTTGATCCAAAGACAGGAGCAACGTACTCAACTTCAAAAAAAGTTCAAAGCCTTTGTCCCCCCCACTGCTGCCCAGTGTTCCCATGGGCTGCGGGGCAGACGTGGCTATGCAGGTCTGGTTCCTCCATGGACATCTCACCTGATGCTCTGAGGTCTCCTGGACATCTCTTTCACCTTGCAGGTGGCACCTCCACGCCCATGGTCTGCCCAGAGTTATGAACAGAGACACCTTAGCTGCTGCCCAGCCTTCACTGACTCTTCGATGGGAGATCTTCCCCACCAGGGCCCTTGACCAATGCTAATGTAATTTGGGAAACATCTAATTTAAGATGTGGATTTCACTCTAACCCCACCATTGGCACTGGGTTCAAACGATGAGGACTTATCAGGTCTCCTGGGCTACAGCTGCAAGGTTACTATGGTAAAAAAGGCACCACCTCTTCCGCTTACAGCAGAAGAGACTCTAAGCCCTGGCAGGCAGCAAGGCTGGAGCAAGGAGAGGTGGGAGAAAGCTCAACTGCCTCCAGCCAGACCCATCAGGGAAGCCCACTGCAGGAGGGAGCCAGCGGTGAGAATGCAACACTCAAAGTTCTTAAAATACAAACTGTCCTACCCCCCACACACTTAAAAATATCAGCCCAGCAGGCAGGCAGAGGTGAATGTCCCTCTCATCTCCTCAGTCCCACCACACATCTGCCCTCCTATCAATCACCGTCACTGCCTCTGCCTCACCCACCCACTTTGAGACAGGGACGGATTCGGCTTTCGCCTACACCTCCCTGCCCTGCGTGGCACTTGCCCTTCAGAAAAAGCAAAGGACTGGCTTGGAGATTCCTTTGAGAAAGGAGCTGCATGAGAGAGCAAACAGACCTTTATTATTTGTTTATTGATTTATTCACCAGGAGGATGTAACACCCAGTCCTCGGCAGCAAATGCCCTTGTAACTCTGTGCTGCAGTGACAAGTTGGCTAAACAAACGCTTTTCTGCATCAGAAAACAAAGACCTGTCAGTAGAGCAGATCAGGGATTCTCTGCTTTTACATTTAATTATTATTTCCTCACACAGAGGATTTAATCTCCTCTTCTCCTGGAAGCTCAAAGTGCCCCATTCAGCCTATCTCGCAGCTGTGACTACTGAGGTCACCCCAGGTCAGGACACCTCTCTCTGTCGCATAATAGTGACGGGTCCCTGAAGTGGACATCTACACCGTGCATCTGTTGTTGGAGATGAACTGGTGTCAAAAGGAGGAGCAGTGCCACCGCTGCGGCCCAGGCAGGGAGGGAGCACAGACAAGCACTACCCAGAGAGCCCCAGACAAAAGACACTGCTCCTCGGGCCTTTTGTGGAGCTGAGAAATATGGTCAAAGGTTACGTTTTACAGCTGTTCCCGCCTCAAATAAGCAAAACCCGTCTATCTTAATACTTAATTGCACTGCTAAGCTGCTGATAAACTAGGACAGCAAAAGACAATTACACAGGGCCAAACACATCACCCAGGGAAAGTCTGTGGGAACAGGGGGAGCCGCATCAGACAATGAATCCACTTTATTGTGTTTTAAAAGCCTGGTTACCTTCAATAAAAGCCGTAGCATGGATGCTGCAGATTTGCTAGTTAGTATCTCGGCGAGAAGGCTGCAAGTGTTTACAGAAGAAGGGCATAGTGCAAATGCCCACAGGAGAGGAGGAGCACGTGCCCCGCCACGCATGTGCCCATCAGGAAACCGCGTCGAGCTAATCCCCTCCTGCTCAGCCACCACGGCTCCAGCCCCAGAGAACACGGGCCTTAAATCAACGCTCTTATCTCACAAAAGGAATTTAAGCACAACGCTTGGAAAGTCACTTTCTCCTGGCCATATGGCACCACCGAGGCCGGGTGTGCCGGAGCAGCTCATTTGCATGTGCGAGAGACAAATCTGGCTCTTGCGTCGCGGGAGTGATAACAGGGCAAGGGGTAGAATTTAGCACTGTTTGGGTTTCTGCACAAAATATCACCGAGGTAAATTAATCTCACCTCTCAAATCAAGTGCTGAATGCTGAGATAGCCCCCAGCAGAGCTTGCTGGCCATTGCAGCCCGTGCCCATCAGCAAAGCTCCACCAAGGGCCAGGGTAAAACAGAAATCCAAGACAAAAATCATGATCTGAACCCCAAGTTTCCCAAAGCTGGCAATGTCTACACCCACAGTAAACCAAACAGGAACAGGTTTAAGTTACAGGGATATAACAGCAGTGAACACAAACTTCAAGACAGCAAATTCACAGGCATTCACACATTTAACTTCCTGATAGGGAGATATTTTGAAAACTCATGTTGCTGAGCTGCTCTGTGATATGAAGGGGCGGGGGATCTCAGGCTTCAGCACCAGGAGGAGCCAACAAAGCTGCTAACGCTTCAACAGAAGCCTCTCCAGCAGATCTCTGTGCCATGCATTTATGCAGGATGGCAAGATTTTTGTTTTGCTGAGGCAGTGCCTTATGGGCAATCTGGTTTGCCTTATCAGCCAGCCAAGGCTGAGAGAAGAGAAATGCTCTTCCCCACCATTTGTTTAAACTTCCCTCCTTCCCCCAGATAAAGCTGCATACTTTTGTAAAAATATCTGTAAATGTAACAACATAATGGGCTTGTCATCAGTTTCTGCATTTGGCATTAAAAGTCTGCAAGGCTTGGAAAGAAAGAGAATTCCTAATACTTACTGCTGCTAAAGAGCCCAGCTATAAACCGGGCCTGGATCCAGGTGATGGAGCACACAACCACCAAACTGCCTTTCCATGGCCAGCACCTACTCCTACACAACTGCAAATTACTCCTTCCTTGGCCCTCTTGAAATAATGCATGAAAGTTATTTCATCACTTCTTATTAAGGGCCTCATCTCTCCTCTCTGGGCTATTTGCATGTCCCTAGTATTCCTTCTTGCTCTGAACTGATTTTATCCTGCAGCTCAGTGCTGGAACACTGCAGAACAGCCACATGATCCGACAATTCATTCAGAGCCACACCACCAACCTCCTGGCATGATAAAGTGGAACCATTCCCAACACAATGCATTCTATCCTGTACCACACTTTGCCCTCTCCAAGGCTAAACAGCCATTACTTCAGTATTTTTGCCCAGTATCCATCTCAGGAAGATTATCCCTGGGAACCATGAAATTGGAGCAGCCCTGTTTTAGGGCTGTACCGAGCCCTCAAAGGAGGGCTTGGTGTATTTAGAGCTATGTTGTTGTACCTCCCAAGGGGATGTGAAATGGTGCAGTCTCTTAGCAACACCCCGTGTGTCTCACAGGTAACTTTCCATAATGGTAATAGTGGGAGCTGTGAGCCGAAACCCTGCTACGTGCTGGGCACCTTCCACCTCATCCTGGAGAACTGAGATGTACAGACACAACTCTGTGCGTGCTGGCAGGAGAGGGCTGTGCAAGCCCTTGTAGGAATAATACAGATAACACTGAAATATTGATTTGTTTAAAAGAAATGAGGATTTGACTGTATTACAGGGAGAAGCATATCCCCTACAATAAAGGCTGATTCTCCTTTGTCAGTTAATCCCTCTCCCTAAGACATTTGTTACAGATCTAACTGGTAGGGAAGAAGTCCCACCCCTCACTGAGACACTGCAGCTCTAAATTTTAACCTAATCATCACAAGCCTGTAAAGTTGATCTTTATGACAACATGGCAAAATGAAAGGCGCTGGCTAAAGTGATGTCCTGCTCATTGCACGATACGGATTCACAATTCAAATCTCTTGCTCTAAGATAAGGAAAGCATTTCTCCAGATCACTTACCTTTATTTGCTGCAGGGGAGAACAGCTTCTCAGAGCCTACAGAAGCCTGCAAAAGAAAGAAAAAAAGAGGGTGAGTAATACTGAAAGAGAATTTGGGCAGGTTTGCTCACAAAACACAGCTCAAAACCCAAGTCGGTTTTCTGAAGACCTGCAATTACACATTGCACCTGGAGGGTGCAATGTTGTGCCATTAAAGAATAAGCATGCATCCTGAGAAGATGAAAGCAAAGCGTATACAAGTACTGTCCTGATCTCACCCAACTATATCCTCCTGTCTCATTTATTTAGGCAGCCATGCAATGCACAGCTATTTTATCCATGATTCCTGATATAAAAACAAAACCAGTGAAACTGCTATCAAGCTGAAGAAAAATAAAATAAATTTCAAAGCCTCTCTCATTGAAAATAAGCTCATTTCTTGCTGAACATGCAAAATGTAATTTGTGTATTGGAAACACAAGTTGCAACTGAACACATCCGTATGAAGGGTGTTATTTAATATTATGCCAAATGATAGGTACATGCTGCTATGCACTTAGTTGAGTATGAAATAAAACGACTTCCTCTTGGAAGAAGCCCGTCTCCTTGCACACTGGGTTGCACTATGCTGTTTGAACTCCACGGCAGAGTATTTGTGCTCCTCACAGCTCTGGGAAATAGTTAAAGAAATCCAATTAACCTAAACCTTGTAAACAGCTTCATGATAATCAGGGTCACTGGGTTACAGACAAGATGATAATGACAGACAGGGAAAAAAAGTCCATTCATCGTAAATAAAGCTTTTATGAGTTAATTGGACGGCTTCCTTCCCTCCCCCCACTGATATCAAACAATCAACCTATTTCAGAATAAGCTCTTCCTCCTTGCTATCTGATAAAATAGCAAATAGTCTTTACAGAATCAAAGCTAGTCTGGGAGCAGGGAGCACGATCAACATTACTACCTTCTACAAGATAGCTGAAAATATCATCAACATTTTGGCTGCTGCACGAATAAAATGGGGTGAAGTACAAAGCTGAAGAGCAAAAGATACTGAAAGTGAAAAAAGCCTTTCTCCCCTGGCTCTGCTTGAAAAACAATGAATTAATTCAACACATGGCTGAACTAAGTTGACTTTCTTTTTGATTTTATTGATTTTATTCTAAGGTGCCTTGGGAGATTTGCATGATAAAGAGCACTATGAATTGTATAACATCGTTACATATTTTAAATGACGATTCCGAAGAAAAAACACAAATAGTAAAATGCACGAAGATCTGCATGAGATATAGTAAGAAGCAAGAAAGTGATCTATTAATGTTATTTCTAAGGAAAGTGACACTGCAAGCACTGAATGTCTTACTTAATGCAAATGCATAAAAAAGAGAGGGAAAACAACATGAAAAATAGGTTGAGGCTGAGACACATAAGAAAGAAATTCTGAATCATGTCCACGACAAAGCTGCACGTGTAGCTGTGGCATGTATGATCATTACACAGCTCAGCAAAAAGATCCTCAAATCTTAGGGAAAATCAGTTACCTGCACGATCCCTTCACTGCATGGATTAAAGAGAGGAAGAACCAGGATTAAACAAGGCTTTGCCTAGGCTGGTTTGCAAAGAAAGTGCAACAGCGTCACAGCAGCAACAACAGTGGTGCATAAAACGTTTAGACAGCCAACTCTGAATTTACAACCCATTGTTAGGAGATTTTTCACTTATAATCAACACAAAGTCACCACGGATGCAGAACGCATCTGCAGGCTCCGGGAACTCACCCATTCTAACAGCTTGCACAAAGCCAGGACCTAGCCTCAAAGCACTGCATAAGCACCAGGACACGTGGCAGGTGGATAAATAAGATTCTCCCATTTTACAGGCAATGAAACTTCGGCGTGGCTTGCATGAAAGCCCAAGCAGTAAATCGGCAGCTGAGCCACAAATCCTGAGTGCTGGTTTCTGAAGCCAGGGTGTGGGGTGTGCAGCCAGGAGCCCATTGCTGGCAGCCTGCTTGGGTGAGCTGTCTTTTCCCTGGGGAGCCACCGGCTACAGGACTCACCCTGGCAGCCCCAGTTGGGAGAAGCTTTATGCTTCACCTGGTCTGGAAAGTTGGGTCCTGCTGACACCACTTATGGCAACCTCCAGCTCACTCCCTTCTGAATGATTCAGTACCAAGGATTTAATATAGACTGGCACTGTTTAATCATGAGTTAAAGATCTCAGTGCTACAGGTCCAGACTATATAAAAACAATGTTTAAGGAAGTCAAGCAAGAAAATTCACTTTAAGAGAAAGTAAAACACACAGATTATTGCCCAGTCTTCTGATATCAGTATGTGGCACCGCCTTCAACAATCAGAATCAACATTTACAGAGCAGCGTTTTCAACATCACAGCCACAGTTTACAGACACAAACCTTCACACCTAGAGTTTACAGTAACTTTTGCTCTCACTTCTGGTGATTTCTAGCTCCAGATCTGAGTAGTTTTTGGCATGAGCACCATTCTGAAACAGTGAATGTCTGTGCTATAGGATATTCTGTGAGCTGCTGTAAAGGCAGGAGGGAAGCTGAGGAAGGAAGAGCCTGAATACATCATTCAATTCCATCAGTTACCCTTTAAAGGAAGCATACAATAAAACCTATGTGTCTGAGGGAGCCCACTAATGAGTGAAAAAATCCAGCAAACCAATGCATCTGCTAAAACGAGTCCCCTCTCAAATTTTCTGCTGTTGCAAGCAAATCATTTGCATATGTTTAAGAAGAGATTGAAAAAAACAGGCATTTGGAGTCCTTCATGCAGAAGGGTTCAAGCCATTCCAGGAAATCACACGTTTTTGGATTACAACATGAAACTAGAAATTTCCTTTCTTTCTTTCTCATTGCCTCCTGCCTGTCTCCACCCAAAGGACTGCCTTGGGGACAAGGGCAGCTGGAGCAGCTCTGTGCATCCCTCAAGTCTTTCACTGCTCCCCAAACTCCTTTTGGTTGCTGCAAAAGGTAAAGAGCCTGAAGCTCACTGACAAAAGACGCTGCAAGTCTTCCTTGGACATTTGCTGCTCCTCTCTCTCCCCCACGGAGCACCACAGCAGAGCCTGAAACAGGCTTGTTTTCATAAAAGTTGCTGCTTGCAAAGTCCCACTCTTACCCCCACTAATGACCTTTGCATTTGAAGCACATCTCACATCTGTCCCAAAAGCGAAACACACACCAATGACTTCGGAGCAGCACAGCTTCTGAGTAGTCCCGCACTGCTGAAACTTTTAAGACCTAGCCTAGCATCCCACTCCAAGCTTCGTACGTCCCCCTTTGTGGTTTATTCAACAAAGTCTGCAATTCTCTGTCCCATTCTGATTTTCTTTCTTTTCTACACCAGATCTAAAGGGAAAATGGATCCACCCAGTTGTGTGACAGTTTGAAACCAGGCTGAATGCACTACAGGGGAAAACAACATTTCTACCCTCTTCTGCTTTGTGAAGAGCAAGCGGAGGAGTGGTGCTCCAGTCCCTTGTCTTTTCTCCCCTTGAGCTCAGCACTAAAAGCTTGGCAAAGGCAGCTTTTCCCTCGAAATGTAAGGTAGTAACCACAAAGGATGTAGCACACCCTTTCCTCTGAAGGTGAACTGCGAGGCATAATGAAGTCCGTGCCTCATTCATCCTGGTTCCCACTAACCCAAGGCAGCTGAAAGGTGTAAGAGCTCTTACAGATTAATAATTTAATGATCATATATAACAGAACAACATCATCTGACAGAGACAATGTTATAAACTGTATCAGGCCTCACAGTAATTACCTTTTTTTTTTTTTCCCTTTCTCTGTAGCCTATAAAATGGCTAACAGGGAATAAAGCTGCTCCTTATCGCCAACAACAGAGGCTCTGCGGATCTTCACGCAGTCTCCTGGAGCACCAAACACCAGATCAAGCCTGATACTTCAGGCACCTGATCCTAAGACATCGGGAAATTGCTAATAAGGCTGCAGTTCTCGTTCACAAGGAGCAAGAGCACACGATGTTAGGGACCTGGTACGTATGTTTTGTACAGGGCAAAAGCAAAGCATTCCCTCCAAATTTGACTCTAGTACGGTAAGCAGAAGAAAATACAGTTTAAATTTAATTTCTGGATGGCTGCCTATCTTCTACAGAGCCAAGAGCCAGTCTCAAGAGAGACTGTTTTCACACTGTTACTGAACTTAGCGAACACTAAAAAGCTCTCAAGAAAACCCTTCTCCAGGAGATTTTCAAACTAGAAGTGTTGGGCATGCTTAGAGAAACTTTCAGCATCAAGCGTGGACACTACCTGAAAATTTTATATCACTTTTTATTCTTTCCTTTGATCTGTCTCCCCTGCTTCTACCTATCCCTCTGATGCCACTTGATCACTTGCCTAGTGGAGAATTTCAGCACACACCAGTATAGCTTTACCACTTTCCAGTTGACTCTAAGTCGCTCCCAGAGCCCTTCATTCAGTAACATGAGAACAATAACTAAAACAGGAAGGTATTGTTTGGGTTGTGATTATTCTATAGGAAATGGAAATTGATACATATGGAAAGGTGCAAGAGGAGCCCAGAGATCACACACACGCATACAAAAACCAAACTAAAATTCACCCTTAAGTCTAAAAAAGTATTCAACACATTCCAGGGTACAGAAGCAACCCGCAGGTAACACTGCCTGCATTGTGCCAGGGATGTTTCAAGGGAACCTAGGGCCTTTTCAAAACCAGGATTATTTCTGGAGGAAAATCACAGCTCAATTGGGAAGACAAAAGAAAGTTACATTTTCGAGTCAGTCATTTCATGCACCATCACAGGAATAAAAACTGGAGTACATGAAATACCTCTTTGCGACACCTGCTAGAAAATGCAGCATTGAGGTCCATGGCTGGCTGGGACAGGGGACAACCCGGCTGTGTAAGGGATTAAGCAAGAGGGTACTGGATACACACTGGACTTCTACAAATCCACGCTGCATTTTGTGATTACCTGCCTACCTACCTGTCCCCTTCCTCCTGAGACCATCACACAGAATGTATGGACTCAGCATTCAGCAGCTGCCCTTGGGGCATCAATCTGACTGGAGCTACCAGGTATGACCATTTAGATACTTGAATGGTGACCAGGTTGTTCTGAAAAATCTGGTTCCAGCTGATGGTCAGGATCACTTACGAAATTCTGACTGTTGACGTTCAATGCAAATAAGGACTAATAATAAATAATATTCCCTTAGCAAGAATGAATGCCAGACAGACCACCAGCTTTCTAGCAACAATCCTTAAATTTCAGTTGTGCCTTTAGCTACACGATAACATGCCACAGTGAAAAATGCATGCACAAACACCCTGAACAGGCAACTACTTATTGAAACGGCAATGCCTTAAATGCCCCAGATACTTCTAGCCCAATTCTGATTCAAGGCCATCTCTAGGAGATACTGATGGGTCTTCCATATCTTGCATGAAAGTTCACTCTACAGAAAGTCTACTGGAAACAAAAAGCTTCTTGGACTGTACTTTCATACAGCAACATCCTTGTTTAGGTTCCCACCTCACACTCAGCACATGTGTATTCAGTACAGCTAGAGTCCTGGAAAGGGCCTTCCTCTGTGCACTCCTCTCTCTGTTACTTTTTCTTCCAAGAACACTTATTTCTCTCAGCAGTTTATATAACCATGACTATTTTTTGCAACAGCCCCTTTGAGAAGCTAGCAGGAGTCTGGGAACAGAGAATTAAATTAGGCCACAGAGAGCCTAGAAGCAGAGATCACTGGTCCCAGTTCACCACTGAATTACACTGAATTTACATGATGGCAAATGGAAAGCAGGGCAAAGTGGATGATGACTGGAAGGCACTGAAGGAAACACTGTACAGACAGTTTGATTCACTCAGCACAGGACAACCAGGAGCCAAGGCCACTGCTTCTCCACAAGTTCGACGTTATGGTTTTGTTTTGGACCTTCTCTTTTGGCAACACAGTGATAAGCTTAAAATAACACCATTTTGAATCCAGAGCATGTTCCTCAACATTTTACAACCATTTTGGGATAGATCAAACCAGTTTAGATTAAGCAGCAACTGTAATTCTTAAACATATGCTGCTGCGGTCTGTCAGCTTATTGCACAGATGCGCCTCTTACCATGAGGAAGGGTGACCTAATGCTCCAAAAGCAGCGGGATGCCTGACCTACAGCATGTCTGCTATCAGAGCCTCAGGGCACAGGCTTGCTAACTCCTCTTCTCCCTCTTCTCAAATCATTCCTCCAGCCTCTGGAGAATGGCTACAGCCCAGAGTTTTCCCCTTCCTATCCCCTCCATTAGCCATGCTTTATGATTCATCTTCCTCTGAGCAGTTGCTGTCTCCCAAAGGAAAAGATCAAACTCCCTCTCGTTCCCAGCTCAGCTCCAATAAATAAATAAATACATGCACTGCAAAAAATTTTACTAAAAGAGGAGAAGGGAGGAAGCTGGGGAGTTTCTGGGCCTCACCAAGGCTGGTTATACAGTTGCAGAAGGTCCCTCAGCTGTTTGCAGAGATACCGACCATAAAATAAAATTTCCAGCTGTCCCTTATTAAAACCAACCAAAATACTTGCTTAATGTTACTGTGCCTTCATGCCCTACTTCAAATCAAGATGCACTTGGTCCTTATCTCAGTATCCTTCTCCCTCAAACCTCAGCTCCTGAACTGCTACCAAAATCTACCCTAATTTTATACTCCTGGCTAGTTTCCATTCTAACCAGCACTGATTTCCCCTTTACTATATGTTCATGTGCTCCATGTGCTGGCTTATTCCCACCAAGCAAGTGCCAGTTACAGTTAGCAAGAAAAAAAGAAAAAGCAGAATGTGAAGTAGATATTGCTGTTCTTTCTCTCACACCGGATTGTTTGTACTTCTGTATTCATGGACATCACCACTGGCACAGCTTCTGGGTAGTCTGGTCTATGAATGACATCCAGAGGACAGTCCGCTCCTGGTGCCAGTGGATCAGGCTGCACCTCTCACTAGGTCAGAGGCAGCAACGTGTCCATGTTAAGGGCGACTGATACATGCCCCAGTCAGTGAGAAGCAGTTCTCCATGATACCCTTATAAAAGGGCTTTGTGCATCTGTTTTTAAACACCTCAAACATCAGAGATCTCATGCCTTTCCCTGGGAGCTGCTCCCCTCCTGAACAGGTTGGCTTTTCAGCCCACACTTCCACATTTAAAATTTTTACATTACCCAAACATTAACTTAGGCAACCACAGACTTGACCACTGATTTAGCTTTTGTTACAAATGTAGAGGAAAACCTGCCCACCAGTACAAAAGGTTGGGAACGCTGCGTAACATACTACTATAGTAGTTTGTATTATGTCGTTACAGCTTGAAACTATCCAGCCAGACTATCTATTTGGCTGGGATACGGATTTTTATTTGCACTAAATCAAATGGAATGGCGAGTGCTCTTTGCAGAACTACCTAAAACTTCTTATAATTCAAAGGCTGCATTGTAGGAAGAGTGATGGGGGAGAGCAGGGACTGTTCTGCAATGACAGGTGGCAGACTGTTGTTTGGTACCTACCAAATTACTTTGCTGCTCCCAGGGCTGCCTTGGCATTTCATTATCCCAACTCTCTCCTGGAAGGATGCGGACATAAATTCACACCTCATGTCCTGGTTTCCGTCAAACTGAGTAAGAGTGCAAACGCTGGCACCAACTGGGAATGCCAAGCAGGGCTTGGCATGCTAGAACAAACTCTCAGCTGTGGTCTCTGCCAGCTACCTGCATTTATCATTGTAATGGCCTGCCAGACAGGACTTGGCAACCGGCGGCGGAGGGCGGGAGGAGGAGGGCCAGGCTCTGCACTGCCAAGCAATTCATTCCTGTAGCTCCTGCCATCGCTGTACCAGCAGGGCAACCTTCATTTTATTTTATCTTTTAACCAATTATGTGTCACCCAAATCCCACCTGCAGCCTTCTCCAACACAAATGGCTATAAATCACAGTTCAGAGACCAAGAGGGTTTTGCAAGACAGTTGATTTCATAAAAAGGTCAATGTCTGTCTGAGAATTGCTGCAGCTCAAAAACGTACTGAATAGCTGAATAACAACCTGCGTTGGCAGACAGGGAAGGAACCGCTTCCATGGTCTGCTGCGTGTTGTCAGATAATATTAGAACAATTAGGGAGGCCAACAATGGCAGAATCATTAGGATTCAGCTGAACCAAAGAGCTGGTACAAATTCAGTGAAATATCTCCTCCTTTTAATTTTTGAAGAAAACATAATCAAATCAATAAAAAAGAGAAAATTGCATGAGCACATGGAAGCATTCTACGTAACACCTTGAACAGGTAAGCAGAATACACACCTGTCATCACTGCAGCTTGCTCCAACCTGCCTGGCTACCTCAGAGCTCAACTCCATCCTGTTCTATTTCTCACTGCAACACTCTCTGGTCTCAGATCACTCAGGAGGTCTGCTGTTTAGGGTAAATGCTGTCTTAATTTTAATCCATATGCTGGGTATGTAGTGGACCCTGTATATAGCACTTTTTCGAACCACATCACAAAACAAACATTTGGGAACATTCAAAAGTAATTTGATACCAATGCTGCTCTGGATGCCCTTTGTGTTCATCTCTTTTTTGCAGGTGACACGTCCTGCCAGGCAGCCCCCTGACAAACAGTGTCGAATTAGCTGAAAAGGATCAGGCTAACTGCAATAAATACATGAGATACAGAGAAGATTGCATGGTCCTCCTAGCCTGGACCATGACGTACGACACAAGGATATCCATCTGGCAGAAGTCCCCAGTTACAGATACAACCCTGACATGGCCCTTTCCTGGGCTGGGGGGTCAGGGAGCTTATCAGGAAGGTGGCTCTTGTCCGCTGCTATTGAAACTTGCTGTATTACCCGCAGCAACCTCAAAGGAGTGCCTCTGCAGAAGACTCTTTTGTTGTTGTTGTTTCTAATTCACTGCTCCAAAATATTTCTTGGCTGCATCCCAGGGCTGAAGCCTTATCTGCCCATCCCCCCGGCAGACACACAGCAGCTGTGGAGGCTTATCACGGCTGCCTGTCCACTGAGTTTACAAATTAACACCCTATCGAGGCTGCACGAGGGCTGATTAATCAGAGAGAGCCAGTCTGAGGGCCTTTATCACCGTAAGCGGCTGCCGGGAGAGAAGTCACAAATCTCTCAGGAGGCCGGAGATGCCTTACAAATGAAAGAGCAGGAGGCCGGAGAGGAAGAGGGCACAGTGGTTCTGGGAAGCAGATATTTCAGAGATAGTGGTGGTGGAGGCAATGGAACGGTGGGAGGGGGTGAGCTGCAGGCAAACGCCAGTACATTATGACAGCTAAAAAAAAAGATAATTAACAGCCTATACCTCATGATTCTAGCTTTCCCTCCCCAGGCTATAATTTAGCCTATTGCTCCTTTGCTCCAGAGGACAATAAACATTTATTATGTTAAACACATAACTGTGCTGCACAAAAGCACCGTTCTTTCCCAGGTCCACTCCTTTCACAGCTGTGCAATCCAGGAGGAGGATGGGGCTTCTGAAGTGGGCTCCTCTTTTATGCAGAAAACAACTTGGTTTGGACACAAAACGCATCCCTGACTTCACCCAAAGTTGCAGTGGGCTAGGTGCCTTCATACCAAACGTGAAGGCAAATCCAAGAGACCAACAGCTCTTAGATGTGTCCACTGGTCCATCAGCATCTGATACCCAGCATAAGGATGCTCTGGGGAGCGGGAACATCGGCAGTCTGGAGCAGCTCTTGCTGCAACTGCAGAGATTGTGTGGTTCAGGCAGGTGTCACCACCTAAGAAGTATCTCCTCTTTCTAATTCAGGAGCCTCGCTAAGAGGTCTAGTAGGAAATTTTCAATCCCACCAGAATCACGTGTAGGAGAGACTCTTATTACAAGATGAACATTACAGTCGCATGAACCGTACTGGGACAGCACTGGCCCTGCCCTCTCCGAGCACTACATCCATCCTCACAGCACAGCCATTTAGATTTGCCTGCTCTAGTAGACTATGCTTCAGGCACTGCTCTTCCTTTACTTCAGTAAAGAACTACCTGCTGCAGCCCTCCAGCTCCGTGCTTGTGTCAGGACAATGCTAAGTAATTATAAAGACCAAGGGGACTCACCCTAAAGAGGTTTAAAAACTAACACATCTTTAAAGGAAACCAGATTGGGCACCTGTCTGCATTTATCAACTTTCATTTGTAAAGTTCTCAAGTTTAACCCTTGTGATCAATATGCAAGTGGAGTTTTCCTTTAAAGTTTAACATACATGTAAGTTGAGATTCTCAAGCAGCAATGTGACTCCAGAAAGTAAAACTTTAAGAAAAATGTTTCCAACATGAAGACACTAATAAGCAAACACTGCAAACACCTTCTGCCCAGTCCTTTCTGTTAACACACTAGTAAACAATTCAACAAATAACCTCTGGATAAAAATGCCATTCACTGCAGCTTTACTACTAACAGTTCCAGCCTCGTGGGTGACCTTGGGGAATGTCCACTCCCATTTTGCCCATGGAAATTGCAGAAATACAGAAGAGGACTGTCACAGCCTGACTGAACACCTCCAGGCAAGCTCTTTCCAGACAGCATCCGAAAGCAAAGTTAAACAAAAATGAATCATCATCTGCCTTTTCCTCTTCTCTTGATCCAATGAGAAAACTATTTCCTGAACCACCCAGATTATGCCTCTATGAACCCTTGCAAATGCCCAAGTTTTAACAATATCCATTAGGTTAATTAGAAATGAGCAAGCAGATTCTGAATATTAGTCCAAGAAAAGAACGACAGCTTTTTTCATTTGAAAACTCCCTGCCAGACTCTGTGAAGTAGACAGCTGCAGAAGGTCTCCTCATAGCTCTTCTCTGTGAACAGACACCAGATTAATTTGAGCTGGGCTGGACCACCATGTGCTATATTCAGCAGACCCACGGGTAATCAAATGAAGAAGCTACAAGGTGATGATACCTCCTGTCACCCCAAGCAGATAACAGCAACTCTATACATGAAGGAAACTTCAAATATTCATTAGGTAAACAATGTGACTGTGGTAATCCCAAAACACAGTGAAATTTTAGAAGCTGTCTCTCTGGCATTTATCAGGTTGACTCTTTTAACTTCATTATCAAGTCTGCTCATCAACCCTTCCCTCTCATCTTGTGTTTCTATGTTTTAGGGAGAAAATGTCTCTGCTGGACTAGCTGTTCCCCACAGCTCCATTCCCCTATGTGGACACCCTCACTCACAACAGAAGGCACACCACAGGGTGCAGTGGTATTTAAAGACCCAACAGGCAGGAGTAGGAACACCTAAAAAGAGATGGAATCAAGACAGAATATAAATTTCCTTATGAACAGAGGCTGTGAACGAAAAAATATGGAAGAAAGACTATGGTTCACATCTGCAAAGCATTTGGCCTCCTACCCCTTGCTCATTCAAGGGCAGTGAAACGCACTCACCTACTTTTTACAGAAAAGGGGCACCAAGGATTTCTCCTGTGCTATACAGTAAGCCAAGAAAGAAGCTCCTATCATTATACTTTAATTAAATATGGCATTAGCTGACCTCATCTTCTGTGTAAGAAGGTGGTGAAGGGGGCAGTCCACCGTTAGCAGCTGACATATAATCTGTCTTCTCCAATTAGATACGCTTTGCAACAAGTGTGGTGGATCCATTTGTTTCCGTACTGCAATAATGCAGATAAATCCAACTTTGGCTCCAGTCCCACTGCTTTCAAAGCTGGGGCTCCACATATCCAATCCTTACCCTTATTTTTTTTTTCCCCTTTCTGCTGCAAAATGTCACCAATTTACTTTAGCCTAGGGGCCCATTTCGAGTTTTACCGCTAATATACGAGAAATGCATTTTTCAAGCTGTTACCACTTAACTGTACTGATATCAGCCACTCAGGGGACACAATATTGTTTACACATCCTGCTCTATGGAATAAGCACGGATGCCAAAACTCTGCCTGGATTGTGAAGGAGACGTTTACTCTCTGTTTTATGAGATTTCCTCGATTTGTGGCTGTCTCAATGGTCGTAAAAACAGCTGTAAATCAAAAGAGCACCACAAAATTGCAATAACAACTGTCGAACTCAGCTCTAAAGAGCATAACTCCCAACAACAGAAGGTGGAAGGCTTTTTTCTGATTTAATACCAGGTGTGGGGGAGTAGCAAGCCTGCATGCAGTGCCGTATCTGCCCACAGTCACCCGCACAGAAGCTCAGCCAAAACCCTCTTTTTTGGCTGCTCCCCTATCGTTTGCCCCACGTAGTCCCTTCTGGCCTCTTTCCTCTTCTTTTCTGGAAAACAGAAGTCTTTTTCAAATGCCTGGAGAACGCTTATACAAATAACTGCTGAATGCACAACCCTGTTTAAAGCATTAGAATAGACAGAAAAGTCAGTCCAGTGTTCAAACACGACTGCCTCTGAGTTGTGGCTGCTCTGCAGAACAGCGATGGCTTTAGCAGATGACCTCAGCAAGAGCCCGTCGCCTTGTTCCTGGCCTACCCGAGAGAGCCCAAATTCCTGCACAGTCTCTCAGCCCAGTTTTTAGAGAGTGGAGTGAAGGAGGAGAGGGCTGGTGAGACATGAGTTATTAACAACCGTCTTCTGGGAGCTGATTCTAGCTAAAATGGTTCCAGAACAGGCAGCTCCATTTGATCTGACAGTCTCCAGTGAGGACAGGCCAAGCAGCAGATGCACGAATTCAAAAGTTTCTGTTACTCTGTGCCACTGGCTATAGTCCAAACCAAAGAGAGAGTTTCACCCCGTGGGTAAAACAGCCTTCCTGGATTTTTCCATGCCCCATTCCAGTTGCTTTCACAAACCATCTTCTCATCCTTGTCTCCAAAATACCTAAAAGGCTCTCAGTTCCTGCACCTCACTGCTCTCCCCAGTCTAAGACTAACTCGGTCAATAAGGAACTTCCTTCACTACCTCCCAGCTCTTTGAGAAATCAGTCATGGCACCAACAGCCCTGCTGAAAGCCCTGGGCCAAAGCAGTTGCCTCTTTGTGCCCTCCATCCAAACCACGGAAATCTTTCCTGTCCTTACCAGCCAGGTCTTCATTCTCTTTTTCAAGTTTCCTCTTAAATCAAATTTCTTTCATGGCATTTAAATAGCTTAACTTTCTCCCTTACAGAAGGAGGTTTGTGTGTGCATAAGCCAAAGTATGTGAAGAAATGAGGAGGGAAAGTTCATGGGAAATAAGTTTTGATGCTGTTTGTCTCAGTTTCTTTTCTATCGCCTGCAATGGACTAAAATACACTCGGGTTCTCCTGTGTTACTGTATCTGTGCCTGGTGGTGTGTTTTTCCAGATGCATATCCTAATTATGCTCTTCAAGTAAATGCCCTGTGGAGCAAGGTAGTAGAAGAGAAAACCTCTTTACAGTCACCATCATGCTGTGATCCATTCTGGCCAGGAACTCCCCCCTGCATTGAGAGCACAATTTAATTTCCATGGACCACTTGATGTGAAGGGAAAAAGGATCTATATTCTTTTGTCTGAACCCCACAAAGTGTCAGCCCTTCTTTTCCCATTCTTCTGGTAGACATGTACATTCACATTCTTGAGAAAATCCCCAATAGACAGGAATGGTCTTTCACTTCCAACACATTATGCGTCCCTGCTATAATCTTTTCCTTTTTGTACAATGCCTCTTGACTTTCCTTTGGCTCTCGTCTTTGCAATTTTTCCTTTATGAACACAATCAGAGAGACAAAACAAAAAAAATCCCCCAAACTCGAATAAAAAATGTCCTTTAGAGCCTTTGCCGATGATGTTACTGGCAACTCCAGTTGAGAAACCATCAGTACAGGCATGAACTGATCTGACATAGGGAACAGCTAGTTGTATTTCAAAAAGCTCAGTGTTCTAATGTTCTGGGTACAGGAACTCTACGAGCCAGCTGAAGTTAATAGGGTGACTATGTGATCAGCTACACCCATGCAGCTCTTCCAAAATTATTTCTTTTGTACTACAGCAACTATCTGGGTGGGGTTGCAAAAAACATTAAAGCAGTCAAATATATACCATGCCAACTGTTGACCACAAACTCAGGCCATTTCCTCATGAGAAACTTCTCCTAGTTATTTGCTTATAGCAGTAATCAACTATTTTCAACAAAAACATGATTCTGCATGCTAGAAGTTACTAGATTTGGAGTCTGTTGAGTCTCAAGAAGGATGGAAAGCTGAACTCTAGACACATGCCTCATACTGTGAAGGTGGTGTACCCTAGCAGGACAGTCCATCTAACAACAGTTATGATAAGGCACAATTGCAGGACAATGACTAGTTTTACTTTCCATATGTGCCGATATGATTTCACCTGCAAAGTCTGAATTTGCCTGCAGTGAACAGTAGAAAAGTGCCAGTGGTTTTGTATTCTAAAGCCTTCTACCGTGTTTGCTCATGGACCTGTGAATAAGCAGAGCACCACTGACCCGGCTTTGCTCTTCTCCCTTCATGGTGATGTCCATGGCTCAGCCACCAACTGGAGAATTTCCAGGACATTCACACACAGGACTTGCCAAAGGGCCAGGTCAGCTCTGGGTAGAAGAAAGCTGTCCCAGTTGGAGGAGGGGAAACATCACTGGGGTGTGTGTTCAACCACCAGCTTTGCACAGGCAATGCTTTTGGAAGGAACAGAACAAGCTGTACTTGACCTCTCTTTGGCTACTACGTGCTCATCTGCCAAGAGAGCAATAACTCTATTCAGTTTTCAGGTCATTAACCCCTCCAGAAAACTGTGCCTTCAGGAGCTGAGTGCTGAGCTCCCGTGGCCTGGTCCTGGCTGATCTTCCCTTGGCCTCTTACTGGCAGGGGCTGAAGCCAGTGCCCTTCCTATACCTCTCTTCAGAAGTCACACAACAGCTAGCAGCTCATTTCACTGGAGCTCATTTCTTGAACTGGAAGCACAAATCTAGTGTTATAAGAAATCTTCGGAGGCACAAATCTGGTGTTATAAGAAACCTTTATGATATGAGCCTAGACATGACTGTGCCTGCTTAGCAAGGAGATGAAAAGCCTACAGCGAAAAAAGAGGCAGAATAATCCTGAATGTTAATGCACAGTGACTTAACACCTTCCTGGTGACAATCTCCTTGTACTCACTGCAGAGGGATGTATTGTAATGATCCTCCAGAGACACTATCTTGAAAACACACAAAAGGCTCTGATCAGACCCCAGCATCTTCTGATTAGCTTAGCAAGAGCAGTAGAAGGGACATCAATTTTCTAGAAAGTGCATTCAGAAAAGCACTTGATCAAACACTTAGCTCCATGTATGTGCTTAATCTCACTGTAGCTGAAGCACTCTCCTAAACCAACGCCTTGTTTACTTCTTTTGCAAAAAATAAAGTGAGGGAAAGGCCTCCAAAACTAAAAGTGTAGACTTGAATAGTCAACAGTTCAGGAAAATTCTGATGAGGCTCTGAATTTCTGTGGCTTTCAGCTTATCTGTAAAACAATCTGAAAGTGATGACTTTGGCATATGAGAGGAGAAATAAATAGAAAATAAAGAGAGACAGCCACAGTGGATGAAGCTGCTATCTTATTGTAAAGATAGTCTAGATTAGCCCAAAGCAAATGCGTGTATCTTTTGTTGGGTATACCCTTCCTGAGATTTTACTGGTATTTTTTCCTTTCCTAAAACCATACCAGGTACACCTTGACAAATCTGGCATGCTGCAGCCAATCCATCTGCTTCTCTGCATCGGGCAGACTGCAGAAAACGGAATTTTTCTTTCCCATTTGCCTCCCAGTCTTGTTGCTACTGCTCCCCACTAACACAGCCATAACTCCTTGCCCTGCTCCCCTGGCTGGTGGCTGATTGCTGGACTCGGAGCAGATGGCTGATGGAGCCGGGGCTGCTGTTTCCTACGCACTTCAGCGGTTCCAATCAGACCTTGGCGTCTCCTGCCTCGCTCTGCAAGAACGCAAAGCAAAAGGTGCTGCAGTTCTATACCCAATGAGCCAAAGCCACTTTTTAAGCTCATTTAAGATACGTATTTTACTAGATATTTCACAAAATAGGCACTTTTAAGTTCAAAAGCCAAATAAGAGCAGTGAAAAATAACCTAAGGCACTTAAATAATTTGTATTTTTTTCATTTACCCCCCCAAACATGTCTATTCCAACTTTATCATTTTGGACAACACACTTTTGTGCAAGACCACGTGCACAACTCTGCAAGATTGACTAAGCTCCCTTTTAACACAAAGAGGGAAATGTTTGGTTGCCTACATTCAATCCAATCTTTCAGCTCCCAAGGCTTACTGCTGTATCTCAGGGGAAGAGAAATGCAAAGTCAATCCCTACACCTCTACCTTAGTCTCCAGACAAGTAATTCCAGCACCCCAAGTCCTCCTCCAGCAACACCAAGTAGCCTGAAGCATATTCTGAACTGGGTGCTCACAAATAACCATTGGGGATTTTCTTGTTTTTATAGTGAACACTCTGGGGCTACGACCACCTTTAATCTGTGCCTTCCATAACATCCAACATGGTATTAAAACCTAAGAAGTAGTTGTGCTTGTGTATAATCTTTGTTGCTCTAAACCATTTCCAGCATGTACAGACAAAAGAAATGTCATCCTGTCTCCAACAGTCCCAGCCAGCAGAGCCAACGTCAACCATAACTTTGCTTCTGCTCTACACTAACGTTTCTGTGCATTACAAATAAGCACCTCATTCAAAGATCTCTCCTCAATTTATTTCACTCCAAAAAAAAGGAGACAGATGGTAGAAGACAGAGGGTTTTACAGTAAGAGGGGTTGGATTTCTTTCCTCTTCATTTGTTCCCTATGCTGTTTCTTATCCTCGGGGACCTGGAGATTCTTTTGATAGCACCGTGCTGCCTAATAAACACGCATACAAGCACAGTCACAAGTATACATCTATCATCAAAGAGCCCTTCTTGTCTCCACTCCCCACAAAGTTGATTAATGATTACGTGTTTAACACATACATTATACATGGGAGGGGGAGATGAAGAGGGTAAATCCAAGACCCTGTATACATTTACATATATTTACATACTCACATAAAGAAAGCAAAGGAAAGCAAAAGAGGGCCATTCCCATTGGGACAAAAATCCATTTGGGTAAACATATCTACTAACTCTCCTTTGTAAAAATACAAAGGCAAAGGGAAGGCTCTACCTGGTCTAAGGAAGAAACTGAAGAATGAACAAGCAGCCTTGTTTGGTTCCTGTAGTTCCATTCTGACATGAAATCAGTAACTCTGTTATCAGCAGTCACATTACTTATTGTTTGTAAGTGTGATCTAACAGCTACAACTGAGTTTAAGAGAACAGAAAAGGGTTAAAGTTTTGAGGGTGCTCTTGGTTTGTATTATTAATTCATACAGCTAAAAATCCCAGTTTGGCAGGCAATAAATTAGATAATTCAATTAAATACCTCCTTTATGTAGAAAGAAAAAAAAATTATCTATCTTGTCACATCAATCAATACCTCGAGTTACTGGAGCGTTTCATGGACTGCAACCTGGGGTGACTACAGATCAACCACAAAGCCAGGCCAGATCCTTAAGGGCAGACGAAGAAGAGATGCAGTGTGGAAGGGCACAATATGGCAAACTTCCTTCTGCATCTTTCCAGGCTGAGCCAGTTCTTGGGCCTGGATAACTGCCCATGTAAAATAAAGCAGCCTGAAGGCTGCTTTAATCATGCTGACTGCCAGTGGTCTCAAGCAATTGTTCCAGCAGCTGGGGGACCAGTAAAGGACTCCCCTGACAAAGTCCCTTCTGGCAGCTAGGACAAAGCTGGCACTGAAACTGCTATTGTGGCTCTCTGCTCTCCAAAGTGTCCTCGTGCAGAGTTAATCTTCCAGCCACCCGCTCTGCTGGTTTTCAAACATCTTTGCAAGGTCCAGATTTAACACTGCTCCATTTGCAGGGGTTCTCGTAACATGCTAGCAGCACACGATTGTGTTTGGCATTCATCTCTGCTGAAACAACCTCTGCTGGCTTTCTGCTGCTCCAGCTCCACCAGTCGCAACCACAGCACAAGTGCTGGCGAAGACAAGGTGCAGAGCAGTGGCCACTGACAATACTTTAAAAATGTACTTGCCTCGTATCAGTTCTGAGGAGTAGAAGGGATAGACTGGGGGAGCAACGTTGACTGAATGAGATGTTAGAAAAGGAAACCTTCCATACACAGGTCTGGTCACAGTCCTAAGGCTGTGGCAGCTGAATGGCCAGAAAGCTCAAATACCAATAAAGAACTCTATTTTTTTCCCTTCTTTTTCACCCTATAATCTTTGACTCTGAGTCACAATTGCTGACTCTACGACTTCACACATTCTCTTTCCATAAAGCACAGGGTCTGAAACAAAGAAGTCACTTTCTTCCACAAGCTCATCCCTTATTTCAAATACAAACATAATTAAAATACAAATATTTTCTTCAGCTTTAGAAAAGCGGAAAATATTTGCCTTGGTTTTTCAAATAGAAAAAAATTCACAACTGCTCAGGAAGCTGCAGCTAAGAAGCTCCATGTAAATTCAGACAATCACCAGCGTTCATAATCTCCTTGCTCCCTGATCTCTCCAGGTCCTCACAGACAATGTTGTTTCTATACACTTTGCCACACCACACCCTTAAATGGGTGTAGACCATTGCTACAAACACATCACAATATGAATCTGCAGCAGCCATTGTAAAGTACTAAGTTATTTGTGCTGAAGTGAAGCAGTCCGGAGGGGAATCAGTGCCATGATGCACGGCAGCACATCCTTCTAGTGCACGAGGTCACTGTGGATCAGCACCAGCTGTAGGACCAGGGCTTGCATCAGTTCAGCACACATGTTCTCCTGGGCACATTTTATCACTGCCTCATATAAATGCAAGCATACCTTTTTTGCATTGCCACTGCAGCTTCTTGTGGTTGGTATTTCAGACCTACCCAGGCTACAGCCAGGAGATTTTGTGTTTATACCAGCAGTTAATAAAGCAATATAGCTCCATCAGAGCACTCCTGTTTCACTTCCATTAGTACAAATCACGTACTTGATCTCAGCCAGTGCTTATTTGTTTAGAAACCTAAAAACCATCTCCAACACACAATGGAAAGACATGCATAATAAAAATATAACAAATACTAAGCCATCCTTTCCCAATCCAGAGGTTTGTGAGCCACAGCTGGTTTGTCTGAGTTGGTATCTAGTTGGCCTCCAAGCCAGAGAGCCAGATTTCTGAGATGAGAGGTAAGAATTTAGACAGGTTTGTTCCGTGATGGGAGAAATGATCACGTTAAAGGTGTCATGATTCAAGCGAGATGTTAACATCATGTCCTTTCCACCCCTCCTTGGCAGATGTCCAGATGGAAGTCACAGTGCTGTCTTCCAAAGCAGCAGTTGCTCATGCCCAGTGTTCATCCCCTCAATGAAATGGGTTATGGTGTCACACTTCTGCTAAGCGAACCATGGCTGAATGTGCTGCCTGCTTCACTGTTTTGCATATGCCCAGGGGTTTGAAAAGTGCTATAATGAAATTCACTTTTAGCTTCACTACTTCTAGATTTCAAGTTCTTTTATTTCCAAACTGACAAAATGAGCAAGATAGTCACTTTGGAGACTGTTCAACAACACATGGCCGAAGCCTCAAGACTATCTGCCATCTCTGAGTAATGCCTCTTGCAGAAATCTGTGCCAGCAGAAAAATGACTCAACTTGCAGACTCTGGGGACTTTGGGGTTGAAGAAACTGAGAAACCATGCATGTAAGAAAATGCAACTGCTCTTTGCACCTTTTAAAGCAGGGAGATATCACAGAACAAAAATGGAAAAGCCAACAAGAGACTCTTGCTAACTGAAGAGCATGCAAGACAAGGAAAGTACCAGTGACTAAACAGGTTCCAGCTCTCCTGCGCCCAGCTTGAAGACAAGATTACAGTCCCAGCTCAAGCAATATGACATTTCTTAAATCAAAGAGATTTTCAACTATCTTAGACACAGATGCCATGAAAATATGAGGCATGACTGGAAGATCTCCAAATATAATTTGAAACAAAGATTTTGCTCTCTGGAGTAATTTCAAGGCAGCTGATATCTTTGTCGTGTCATCTTGCCAAAACATAAAAGCCACATGTAACTGTGAGTGGGATAATGGCCATCTTCAACCTGCTCTTGGGTAGGTAGCCAGGAATGATGCCCCACAATAATCACACCTAAGACATCTTTCAACAGGCAGCAGTGAAAAGCAGCACACAAGAAAGCAAAGGGGGTACAGCAAGGCAATGCGCAGAGAAGGTTTGGGGTTATCAGGTTCAAGGTTTGGGATTATTTCACTTTATAAACAAAGAGAGGCTTTTGAGTTCACACTAAACACACAAAACAAGGGGAGAGGGCGACTGATCAGTGGTTTCAGACCTTGCATTGGAGGAAGCAATGTGGGTGAGAACAAGGTGACCAAGGGAGAGGCGCATTCAACTTGACACCTGGTGCTTTGGAGGGAACGCCAACAAAGCACAGGAAGAACATACTGTGCTGCCTCTCTTCAGCCATGCTAACCCCAGCCCCAACAGAGATTGCTGCAGGGACCTTCCTCACTACATAAAGAGACAAACTGAATACATGAAAACATGGGAGGGGAAAAAAACAATCACATCAGACAGCAGGAGCAGACATTTCCCTGCTGTTAGTGCCTTGGGTGGGCAGTGAATCCAGTGTTGCACACCAGAAAAAAAATTAAGGCAAACTAGTAAGAAATAAGGAGCATACAAGGGAGAACTACAACGGAGATATTCAAGAGACTGAGCAAGATTTAAAGCCCACGGATTACAGCAAAGTATAACATGATAGAGCCAGCAAGCTTCTTCAGTACAGAAGTGACTCAAACTTTGACATTTTGTCTTTGAAATTCCTGTTCAAATATGAGTTTCTCTACAGCTACAAAAGCAATGAAAAAACCCCATAGGCATGTCTCAAAAAACCCCAATCTGCAGCAGAAAATCCTTCTTCGCTTCCATGTTTGTAGAGCACCAGGTGCAGTGAAATCCTGGTCTGTCACTCAGGCTTTCAGGTACTACTACAACGCAATAGTTGTAAAAAAACCCACCCCACGAAAGAGCAATCTTGAAAAAACGTTACCCTTGGTACTGCAGATACTCCCACAGTAATCTCCCCCGTAAATTGAAAATGTTACCATCGCACCAAGAAGTGCTGGAAATATTTAGTGCTACTGTTATCAACCTGGGTTTAGTTTCATTAGTAGTCCAGACATGTGGTAATGAAGAACCCATTCAATTCTCTATCTCTGTTAGTGGTACACTTCATGGGCTCATGGAAAGCACACATAAAACTGTTATCTCTGACAGGGATGGACACATGCGTGCATGTCCCAGATTTGGAAATTGCATTGCAGCAAGCTCAGCCTTCACGTCACTCAACTGTGTAGCTTAGAATTTTACATTTTAATTTTTTTGATGTCTGGGGAGATTAAAATGAGAACTGGCAGCATGTGCAAGGGATACTGCACTTTGAATGTGTTATCTATAGTGATTCAGGCTTCCCGGAGCTCCAGCTGAAGCAGGTTTTTCACGATGGAAGAAACCACATTACATTGCTCCCTAGGAAGTGAAACAAAACAATAAAGGACGGTTAATCTCTTCTCTAATTCTGCTCTGTGGGACAACTCCTTCAGCAAGCAGCGCCTGGCTGTATCTACCTGGGAGGGGGTCATTTTACTTCGGCTTCCTCTTCTGCTTCCCCCTGTCCCTGGGAGCGCTCTGTCTCCCTGCTGCATCTTTCAATGGCTTTATCAGAGCTTGCACCAACTCAAGCGTGAGAAGTAGCTCTGGGCCCAGCGGGGAGAGGTGGGGGAGTGTGTCTGTGTGTGCTGCAGGGGGGGAGAGAGGGGAAGACGAGGGAGGAAATGTTATTCTGTCCTTTGTCTTTTCAACAATTTCTTTTTAATGCAACTTGCAGAGCAGCATATAATTAGGGGTCTTGCGGAGCAGGCTTAAACTCAGGAGTAACCCTTCTAACGACCTCAGCAACGGATAATCAGGTACGCGGCTGTGGGGCACAGCACGGCTCCCCACCCGCCGCGCATCTCGGCCTCGTAATTAGAAGCCTCCACACTCCGCTGCATAAAGGCAGATTGCAAGGCCAGCGTGAAGCCCTTGTTTGAAGCTGGGGGCACAAAGATTGCAGTGCCTGTGATGGATGGAGACAAAGACTCCAATACTGGAACGCTTCCAGCAGCCTCCGAATGCTTGCAGCCTTTCTGATGGACGTTTTCAGGATTTCTTAGAGCAGCAAGGTTTATTCTCCTGCATCCCCCTCGGAATTCCTCCACAGCTCCCTAAGCCAGGGAGGGCTATGGATGTGCCACTGTATGGGCCACACACCTCCAGAGATGCTTCCATGGTTTTACCATGAGAAAAAAAAATGTGTTGCCCCTTTTCCCCCCATCTGTTTTTGTTAGTTCTTCTTCCTGACTGGGAGCAATGTGTTGACACCTAGAAATACATTGTGCAGAGGACATGGGGCTCAACTCCCACCCTGAAATTCCCAAGCCCAAACCATGTTTTAATGTGTTCACACTGATTTGAAGTTGTGGTAGCAAGTACTATGTATGAGTTGTAGTTGATGTTAGCGTAATTTCCCTAACTCTTAAGCATGAATAAAAAAAATTCCCCTTCTTAAAAAGGCACGTAAATCTCCTCTCTCTTTGCTGATCACAACTTGTTTTTCTCTAACTATGCACATAACTTTAAGCACAGGATTAAATGAAAATTGACACTGCAGTGTATCCTGGCTACAGGAAGGAGAGAGAGGAGGAAGAAGTAAAGGGAGGAGGACAGGATCTTCGGGTGAGAAAAAAACCCGAGGGTCAGTTTGTGTCACATAGCCTCTTACAAATGCTGACTTCTATTTTACCCTCATTCCACCACCTTTCATCTTTTGGGGTGCCACCATGGCTTGTTTGTGGGTTCCCCTGCACCCGACCTTTTCTGTGCAGCGCTGCAGCTTCTTGTCTCACCTCAGCCCCAGCAGCAGCAAAGCCAACGGGAGAAAACCAAACAGCTCAGGCAACCTGAGCGCAGCACAGCAGCAGACTGAAAGAAGCAGTAAAGCCAAAAGGGCTTGAATAATAAAACGAAGGAAGAAAACCCAGTAAAGCTACTCAGAAGCTGACAATTGCCAGCCAGACAAGTTCCCTTGGAAGGAGCACAGGAGGCAGGTTGAGGGAAGAGCAATACCCGTAAGGCAACACAGTGCCAGTGGTTTTTTCCTTGGTTTATAATAAGTTAACGGGGGCTGGAAGAGAACAAAACCTGGAAGATTTTCATAGGAGAAATCAGGACACCCTGCCAAGGATGGCTGCCCTGAACTCAAGTTATCTGAGAGCTCATATTTGTAGGCACTTAAAACCTAGGAAGATCATTAACAAGCAAGTAAGAACCACCAGCCAAAGGAGCATAACCTGGACTCATTAATGTGTTTCGTTCTGAATAATGAAAGGGCAAAAGCATCCAGACACTGAGTCGCTGCAGCTAGAAACACTAATAAAAGATGCTGCAATTCATATTGTCTCCTACCCTACCCTTTCCTTTACGGTACAACTGCTGCTACATGAAAGCGGTCTCCATCCTGTCTCCCAGTCTGTCTTTCTTGTGTTCTCCCCGCTGCTCAAAAAGCACAGTAATTTCATAAGTGCTACAACACCCTCCAGAAAAACAAACTGTAACATATTCTGTACAACTCAGCTTAAAAATTTTCTTTGTCTCTCTGTGCAGAGACCCACTTAACTGCTCGGCTCCATTACACTCCACTGTTCTTTGGAAATCAGTAGATGCAATAGCTTGAAGGAAGCAAAGCAACCTTACAGCATTGGATCCTACAGGGACATTATCTCCAGACTCACGCCTATTTCCAATTCACCAGGGCTTGAGGAGACACAGTATGGGCAGTCCATGCCAACCTGGAACCCTAGTCTTGGCTTTGCTCTGGCTAGTTGCACTCAGGGAAAAGCCTGTTTATGCCTTCTCTGATGGGATTTTACAGGCTTCAGATCTACTTTATGCTGGTTGTTATCACATATTTCAGCAAAAAGGAGCATGGTTTCATCACACAGTGCATCTGCTTTATTTTTTCTGCATCAAGAAGTGTAGTCGCTTGAACAAAATCTTCTCACCAGAACTTTTTGGGGAGCAGATGATGAATACAAATTTGGGGAAGGAAGGGAGTTGTGGAGAGCTTTTGAATGTTCAAAAGCTGATCCATATCCGTGACATTCAGAAACAACATAAAATAAAAACACCTTCAGTTCTTTCAACTACCCATGCACACACTTGCTGCAAATAGTTTTCACAAACCGCATCTTGAATTTACTGAAGAAAGCACCTCTGCCAGCACCTTCATTCCAGCCCAATTAACTTCCTAGAGCTCTCCCCTCAAGAGGACATGCACTGAATCCCATTAAGGCGGTGGGAGAGCACAGCCTGGCTACCGAGCGCACAGCCCAGTTCAGCATGGCTGTAAGAAAGGCTCCTGCCCATCACGCAGGAGCAGCAACCCCCCCTCTCCAAAGCCCCACTTGCAGTTCCCCAGACTCTGGGAAAAGCAGGCCTCCCAGTTCATCCTCCTGCGCTGCCAGCAGTGAAGCCATGCGGACAGGAGCTGGCACGGCTCCTGCTGCCCCCGGGGACGCGAGCTCTTCGCTGTGCCCTGCCTAGGAGGAGCTCTACCAAATCGGACAAGGAAGATAATAAAAAAGGGGCACAAGATTCTAGAGGGCTCTTCTGCCTCTGAAGTCATGTTACTGTTGACTCCTTTATTGTGATTAACTCCTTGACATCTTCCTCCTGTGACAAGTGGGGGAGGACAGACAGAACCTGGTGATTAATCTATCAGTGAATTACTGCCTTCTCTTTCAAACCTCGCCCCCACCTATGATCTTTATGGCTCAGCTCTACCTTATGGGAGGGTTTACAGCCAGGGACAGGCTTGACAGTTGGCACTTCATTGCTGAGAAATTCGGTTTGGAGCAGCCCATGGTCCTTTGCCAGATCTGGTGGTAATACCATTTGCAAGCTTAAGCCCACCCCACGAGCTTTGTATGAGGAAAAGAAATCCTCTCCTCCCCAACCTCTAGTTCAAATGACAGTAATTAGGGAATCTCATCACTCTAGACCTGGAGAGGGAGGGGACGTTCACGGTAATTGGAGACATTACATGAAGCCACACTGTGCTTCTCAAAAAAAAAAAAAAAAAAAAAAAAAACCACACACAAGAAACCAGTGCCCTTCCCCCAAACCTGAATGGCATTTCCTGAATAAATTGCCTTTTTTTCAAGCACATTGGTGCGCTTTTTAATACTGGGAACTACTGGAAGGACTCCTGAAGCCCGATTAAATGTAACACAGTGTAAGAAAAATAGGAAGGAGGGGGGAAGCTCTCAGAAAGGCAATCGAAGTGAAAAATCTATCAACAGCGCAGTGGCTCTGGTGGAGCCAGAAGTCCTGTTCTGAACACGCTCCAACTTCCCAGTCATTTGCTCTGCCGGACACTCTGGGGACCCCAGCACAGCAAACTACAATTTCTAGTAAATATATCCCAGGGACACAATTAGTTTTTCAGCTGGGGGCATGATAAATTGGTCATGCATAATTCAAGGCCAGAGCGGGCTGGAATATAAACTGCTCCGTGGCAGCTTCCAACCCCCTGACAGAAGAATGCAAATGGGCTGCTTGGCGCAGGGGCTGATGGACCCTGCTAAGGCTGCTGGCTTCATCCCACTGCTGCCTGCTCCCCTGTCTACCTACGTGCACGGCAACGACCATTTTAGCCTTCCTTCTGTGCATCTCTTGGTGATTTTAATCTCACAGCAATGTATCCATCAGTGTTCAATGGCCTTTTGGGACTGAGCGCGCATTGTTATCACAAACACCACTGTCCGCTCGCTCTACTCTGGTTTTTCTATATGCAGACACAAGAGAATGGTTTTGGCATAGAAAGAGGCCAAGGGACCCTGTGGTCTATTGTCAGCATTAAGTGGCCTGGGGCAAGTAATTTCAAATCTGCCTCGGTGTTCCCATCTACACAATGGAGATAATTCCAACCACGTAACCACAAGGTTAGCAAGATGCACTCAGTCTGGGATCTGATAAAGGTCTGAGAGGTGGCTGAGGATACACAGCCTAGCTAAAGCAACAGCCTCGAGTTCTCTGAGCTTATTTGAGGTATTTAGACAAATGCAACTACTCCTTCCAAGTGATCATGTAGGAGGAACAAGAGAACTTTGCTGCTTTGCAGAAGTCAGCTTAGTGATGAGTGAAATGAAACCTCCAAGGAAAAGTTGGAAGTCCTTCAAAATGATGTCCTCAAGTTTCTCAGGGCATGGTCTACAGCCTCCCAGCCAGGGAGGGATGCACAGTGTACATACTGGAAAAATCTCCTAGAAATATCATTATAAGTAGTCTCACTGCAATCGAAACTGGTATTTGTGGTCTCATATATGGCCATGTAACTGATGGCTGTTAGCGCTGTTTCACCAGCTGCAGTTTTGCCATCTTATGAAATTCAGAAACCACTTCTCTGGATGTGTTGCCATTTTTTGCTCTTCAGGAACAGAATAGGCATTTTAAGTCTAGTTTGTGGGAAATATCTTAAGAAGTAGGGCTGAGGCGGAGTAGGGGTATTAATAAAGGAAAATTCTGTTTCATTTTGGCAGTGTATCTGCAGATACAGCAGCCCTTTAATTTCATGGTCAATTCCACATACCCAAATAGGTGACTTCTGGTTTCACTAACTACTAGTTAGCAAAAATAATCCAGTTTTGCCTGTTTAATAGGAATACTATTTTTTTTTCCTGAGCATGACTCTTGTACAAAGCTGGCTTTTCCTAGAATGAGATCATATAAAATCAAAGCAGAGAAACACAGGGTACAAAATCTAGGGAGCACAGATGTTAACCTTAATAAGACTGACGCTCATCAACTTTAAGTGACACAATTCTGCCAATACTCAAAAGTAACACTATTGCCTAGTCCAGAAAAAGCCTCAAACTGTTTAACACAGTAACACTGTGATCAATTTAAACAATTTCTACGTTGCACTTTCCTGTACTAGGCAGCACTAATGTGTCTCAAAGCCTGTAGGCAGGGCTCTCTTCTGCACTTTTGCCATTAGCACAGAGAACAAATAGGGCACAAGAATATTTTGACACTTGCTTTTACACACATCAAATACCTAAACTGCTGGGGCCATCTTAACATAAAATGTCAACGCTTCCCTACCCCAACCATACATCACATTCTTCAGCTATAGAGCTTCTGGAATATTATAACCCATGCTCAAGAAGAGGGAAGTATCCCTAAGAAACATTCTCTCTCACCCTTCTGAAATCCAGTCTCTTCCAACAATTACTCCTCTTTCTTTCAGTCTTTTGGTCTCTCTTCAGACTTGTCTACATGGGGCTAAATAATTGATTTAAGATAGGATTGCATAAAACTAGATACAATCTCTTACTTACTTTAAAAAAATACTCCCCCAACCAAACCACCAAACCCCCAGCTATTTTTTTGTTGTTGTTCAATTTAGATTTAAACACATATTTTTTTAACCAAGGGTCAGGATCCTTTAGGCAAGACTGCTGGAGAGGAAATCTCAATGCTCCATTCACTGCATACCCTGCTCTGAAAGGGCAAATGCCCTCTGTCATCTTCTTGTAACAGATGCTCTCTGAGCTGTATGTGTCCCTCGTTACCACACCACATGCCACCTTCTGATATCCTTCATGGAGAGAGTAAGAAATCAAATGCAGATAAACATTTCACTCAAGCAATTTCTCTTTGCCCTACTAAGCTGGTGTGTACCCATGTGCACACACACAAATAATTATCTACAAAACTGTTACAAGAGTAAGTAGGCCAGTTCGAATTTCCCTTCGGACTAGATTAACTAAATCAGTGCTTCAAAAATAAACCACATATTTAACTGAACTTGTACAGTTCTATGTGATTCAGCAAGATTGTCTTGTGGGGACACCTTCACCCTGGAAAGCGATGCTGCAAAGACAAAACACTGAGCACAGCATTTAGGGTCTCTTACGGGCACGGGGGTGATGGTGCTCCTGAAGCCCAGACATTGGTAGGACTGAATCTGAAAACTGCATTTTGGTACCAGAAAGTTTTTTGGTTCCAAATACAAAGCTCTGCAAGCTCTGATATTTGTCAGCAGACTGTGGAGAAGCTGGTGGGTGTGATGGCAACAATTTCACCAACAACTTCAAGTGATGCCAAGCTAAATTCTGGGCTGGAGTGTAAGCCATTACAGAGCTGGAGCTGAAGGTGAACTAAAGGACCAAATCACTGCACTCCTGGCAGGAATTACATTTCCTTCAAGCCACCAAGTCCTTTTCTTTCCCAATTAAACAAAAAAATATACAAACCTTTTAAAATTTAAGTAGAGTTTCAAAGGTCAGCTCTGTTCACATCAGCCCACAGGGATTACATTAAAAAACCCACCATGATGAATTTTTTTTTTCCTTAGTTGAAAACAGCGGGGACAAAATAGTGCTAATGAGGATTATTATTTTTATGCACATTGGTAGGCTTTTTATCTTCACACATGGATGTCTCCTCCATTAAAATAAAATTCCCTGATACACATGGTGCACTCCTTGTCCCAGCTCTAAGGGCTATCCGCCTTACAGCAATTCCACTTGTGGAAAAAATTTGGTCAGTTTGGGGGATTTTTTTGGTGGTGTTTTTTTTGTGCTTTTTTTGGTTTGCTTTTAATTTCAGCATATGTTAAAACCTGTATCTGAAAGATATGGCTAATGAAAAAAAAAAGGCCAATATCTTCATGATGCAGGATCTCTGGACACTGTACTTTGGAATTACAAAGTTTTATGGTTCCTGGCACACTCTGCACCCTTTGATTCAAATATACAATCACTTTCAAAATAAGTTTCTAGCAGGGGACAAATTTAATTTAATCATATACAAAATCAGGTGTGTTTGTGTATTCAGATACCCAGTTATACTCCTCATAGGCTTAAGTATAGGTACAGCCAGAACACCCAAGTCAATGCACAACTGAAGAACTCTAAGACACGGTTAGAAAAAGTCACAAGGGGAATTGCATCAAGAAGAGAAAATTGGGGATAGTCACATATCAGAACTATTGGTCTGAACTTCCCAGTGAAAATTTCTAGGTGCAAAATGAAAAGATGCTTAAAATCTGCTATCAAAAATGTGACCATGAATTACCAGTGTCAGGAAACCCATGTGAAGAAGGCTTCACAAATCATCCATTTAAGGAAAAATTGGCCTGTCCCTAACCACACAGGGAAAAAGAACAAAAAAACCCCTGAAGTGGTCTGCCTACACAGTCTGAAGGCCAACAAGGACAGGCTCTGATGGACCAAGGCATAAGAGGCAATTGTGGCATGAAGGGCCCTCTGTGGAGGACTCGCTGGTGCTGGCCATCACTCTCAGGAGTCTGTCAAGCCTCATGGCCCAGCTGCTCTCAGCTGGCAAGGTAAAAATGAGCAAGGAGGAAGCTTCAAGATGCCACCGCAAAACAACAGTCCTCTGGGATAATTAACACAGAAGGCTCTCCACAAAACCAGCTACACCTTTATACTGGTAACCCTGTGTACACACATGGGGTCATGGGATGGTGACGCGTGGAGAGGCGATACCTGCGTAACCACCAACCTGCAGATAAACCCCTGCACTTTATTTACACAGCTCATACCTACAACACATCGTAAGTGGAGCCTCCCAGGCACTTACAAGGCTAGAAAATTAAAACTGCAGTTTGGTCAGAAATACTAAAAAGCTTTGGTGGTTGCATGAAGCCAACAGCCCCCGATGGAGCCTGAACCAACAATTCCTTCCTGGGTTTCCATTGGAAAAAGATTAGGAGCACATTAGATATAATATACCCATATGCTTTGTTTAGCTTGCTTTTTGTTTTGCCTTTTAAGAAAAGAAGAATGAGATAGAAACTTCCCCTCCAGAATATTAAAAGTAACAAATTTTTAAAAATTATTAACAAACACTAACCTCAGATCATTAGCCAGCCTGGCAGCAGACCAGAGAAAATTTATAGCCGACGTGCAACATCAGCTTTCATCCAGAAATGCTAATTTCAGTAAAATGAATAGTGTGTGGGCTTTTCATACTGCTTTGCATTTGGCTCCTCACAGCCCTGTTTAAAGCCTGGGAACCGGCCATATAGTTAAACTGCACAGATGTTCAACAATCTGTACTTGTGTTAATTACCCTAATGTGAGCAGAAACTCAACAGATCCCTGCTAATGAAGGAGAAAGTTTTCCAGTGTGACTACCGTATGTTTCATTGTCACTGTATTACCAAGCTTCTCCCCCTCCTTCCTCTGCCCCCCCAACTCCTATTCTCTCCATCTCCTTTGCATTCACATCACCCTCCTACCTCAGCATGCATGAATTGGACCAACTAATGACTGTGTATTCGCAACATGGCAGACACCATTAGGCTCATCGGAGGTGCGGCTGCTGAATTTTAACAGGCGATTTTAAACAAGGTAAGGAAAACAGATTCATCACGCTCCCAGTTCTCTCATCCCCACCCATCTGCCATACTTCTGCCCCTGCCACAGCTCCAAACCACTCATGAGGTGCAAATGCACTTCCCCCACTATAAAGCACAGAAGGGTACAAAGCAATGCAAAGAGATGTTGCTGGGCAGTTACTAGAGGCGGAAGCCAGAGCTGGGAGCATCCAGGAGGACAGACTAACAGAATGATGGCTCAGGAGCAAGGCTGGAGCGTGGGCCTGGGGAAGGAGCACATGGCTCTGCCTCCATGGGCAGCATGGTAGCCAAAACGGGCTGTGTCTGCTGCTCCTCTGTCAAGAAGTGAGAGCTGCTGCATTTCATGGTGGGAACAGGAGCAGCAGTTGTATGTTCAGCTGTGCACAGGAGGTTAGGACAGGGTTTCTCAAGGGCATGATGGGAGAGAGCAAAGCAACGCTCAAGTGATCAGTGCTGCCAGTAGCACTGAACCCACACTGCTGTGCAACTTAACCCGGCATTAAAACACACTCGACCTCCGAAGAACTGCTTCTCCCACTGAGGATCTCGCTTTCTCTTCCAGCATCTCTCTGCTCCCTCCCTGCTGCCAATCATCACCTCCAGCCATTTCTCTCGCACCAATCTGCTCGGCAAGCAGAAGGCAAAGGGGGCCGGGTAAGGGCAACTTACTCTCACCCCATTAAGCCCCAGGTGACCTCTGAACGATACCAGCCCTGGCCTAAGCCGGAGTTCACATCTCCCAGGTGCCACCACTTCACAGTCAGGCCAGTTCTTCACCAGCAAATTGTATTACAATGACCCTCATGGGAACAAATGTACTTGCCATGCTCAACTTGACTGGCAGACTTGTCCCTATGGAGGAAGGGAAAGGGGAAGCAGCCAACTTTGCTCATTTATCACATCCATCCTGCTAGCTCAGCCTCCTTTGTCCTTCACAGAGCCAATGACTTGCAAACACAGAGATGGAGTAGGAGCTGTTGATCCTGGGAACTCAGCTGTGCTGTGGCACGTTTCACCCACACCATTCACACCCTCCACCCAGGACAGGACATTTGCTTCCAGCTCTCCACTCACAAAACCTTGAGTTCCCTCTCAAAACCCTTGTTCTTCATGAATTGAAGAGAGACAGAGGAGAAATATCACACAAAAAGGTGGGGAGAGTATCCTGCATAACCCAGAAAGAGCTGAAAATTATTTAGAGAGCACTTGGCTCTTTTCTCCTACCTCTTCATCATTAGTACTGGAAGCAACACAGCTGTCTAATGGCAACTTCAGGCACCCATGGGCCAGCGAAGCGACATTTTCCACACTTAAATAACACTGAGCTGATTTAATTACTGCACTTAATAGTAACAAAAGATGTCTCAATTTAATCTTCAAACGGCCCTCCAAGATCAAAACACAGCTGGCTGGATAACAAGATGGCCCAGGCCAGCAAACAAGTAGGTCCAATTTGTTCAAGAGCTGCATCCACTCCTCGGTATGAAAGGCCAAGGAACACTTGTGTGTGCAACGAATCAAAGCAAGCAGCACTCCTGGCACCCCTCCCTCCCTGCACGACTTTTGTTATAGAGAAGAAAAATAAAAAAGGCAGCTGATTCACGGGTAAAGAAATGCAACATGATAAAAGAACAAATGATGATGTTTGGGAGAGAAAGAAAAGAAGTAAGAACCAAGATTTAACAGGTTTTGTTTTTATAATCCTTCAGAATGATTAGGAATGAATGAATCAGATTAAAATCACATGGGGACAAAGGAAGGTCTCTAACTCTTCTGTTTTTCTTTCCATACTGGACATAAGGAGACAGCTCATTAAGGAAAGCCCTCAAGACACAGCTACAGTGAGGAATAACCAAGCTTTTTTTTTTTTTTTTTTTTTTAAAGCATCTGTTAGCTGTGCTTGGGCAAGGAAAAGTTGGCAAAAATTAACCATTTACTTCTAACATTTTCTAATTGTCCATACTAGGTTGTAATTGTTACATTTTGCAAACTATTCTGAGAAATGTCCCTCTCTTGAGAAGCTTTCAATACACCTTCCTGCTGACACTATGGTTGGGGCTCTCCAGGCACCTTAAAGGAATTCTTAAGTTTTTGAACATTCCATTACAGCTAAGCATGGAAAAGTTATAACCAACCTTTCAGCCACTGCAACATTTCTGTGATCCTCTGAGCAGCAGAGAAGCCTAAAAAAAATTTTTCTTGTGGAACACAGGATGTAGCTTTCCAACTACTGACAAAAACATGAGGGGCACACAATCCACTGTTTTGATCTACATTCTGGTAGTATTAATTACAAACAAGTTTGCTAAAAATCAGTTTGCTGAGCTTTGTGGGACTACTTCAGATTGACAACAGTCTGTGTGATATTGCTGCTGAAAGCTTAGAGGTTTTTTTCTAGTAACTTTTCCTAAGCTTTTTCTTGATGGAGAACCACAATTAGGCTAACTTAGTGTTCCAGTTTTCTTGGAGCCCTGGATCATGGTTTTCTTTGGATTGTGGTTTCTTTGGTTTTTATTTTTCATTACATACAGAGCTTACTTCATCAATAGCAGTTCTTAAACAACAGATGATGCCACTGGCCACCACATCATGATTTTAGAAAACAAGGACTCTCTTCTCCCTGGGTTGTGACATGATAGAGGAAGATGATGTCCGTCAGGGTAAGACAATCCAGTGGTCTGCTCAAATACACCGGCAGGCATGAGACATCTAACCTGAGAATCATAGAGTCACTTACACATGAGGGACTTTGAGAGGTCACCTGGCTCAACCTCCTGCTCAAACAAGGCTAACTTCTATATTCAAGTGGGTTTCAAAGGGCCTTGGTTAGCTGAATCTGCATGCAAATTTTGGACTAATCCCCTCACTTAAGTACCTCCCTTTCCCAGTGACTTTGACACTGGATAGACCCGTACTTTAAAAAACACATCATTTTGCAATAGATTGGTAAAGAAGTACTCATTGCTTCAATTTACAGTACAACCTCCATACTGATCTGTGTTCAAGCTCAGAGGATGAACCTTCATACTTCAGACTAGTTGGGTTCAGACATCTGAATGGCACTAGGAATACCATTTCTCATCTCTCTGCTCAGTTGGTTTCATTTAAGCAGGGTTGAACCCTAGCTTAAAACCACTTTCCCAACCAGTTTAAATTCTGGATCAGTAACAGATCTCGAGGAGGCACTCGCTGCTGAAGCTTGAGCAAGCGCATGTTTCCAGTTTGCATGTTTGTTTAAGTAAGTGACAAAGATGGGGGGACCAAAAGCAATTCCCTTAACTAGAATTCACAAGTGCAACCAACTAGAAAATCTCCCGCCCGCTTGTGAGGAGGGAGTCAGCCTTTCTCAAAGGCTGAAAGCTGCTCTGCTTAATGCCCAGCAGTCCCTACAAAGCACCAAGTGTGAAATCCTGACCCCTCTGCAGTCTGCAGCAAAATTCCCAGAGATTTCCTCAGGCCCAGGATGTTCAAACCTGTTCTGACAATTCATAAACCATCATTTCAAGGGCACACCTTTGCCTGAGATTCCCAAAGGCCTTTTGAGTTTTGACTTAAATGCCTGGATTATTTTTACAATTCCAGTTATGAGTTCTTTGTTCGCAGGGAGTTAAGCAATACAAAGAACATAGCGAGAGAACAATGGAGGTATTACCATGCATGATTTGTCTTTAAAAAAAATTGTCTTTCTTTTCATGAAGTTATAGATCCAATTTCAGTCTTTATTATCACTTTGCCATGTGAGAATGTGGTTCTTAATTTTAATAAAGGAAGGGAGCTTCATATTTCAACAAGAGCTAAAATGCTTCCTGTGATAGAGGAGGTGGAAAGCTCTTTTGTTAACAGCTACTACAGGCCAGATCCATGGAGGGAAAGGGAAATAATCCATCCACACCAAGTAAATAAATCCTGTCTAGGACATATCTAACAGTGGGCAGTAGCCCAAAGACATCTTGTCTGATGAGATCATTTTTGCCCTCTCCATTTGAAGGGAAATTAAGAGCTTGCTCTGCCAAGCACATATTAACATTTCACTTATCACCAAACTCAGGGTCCAAGCAAGTACGTATCCTACTGCAGCCTACAGTGCACCACCGGGCTAATAAAAACCTTCCCACCATGTTAACTGATCCAGAGAAAGAGCCATACCCATAGCTGCAGAACCTTTTGCTAAGATTTCACAGGAATTTTCTCCCTCAAATATACTTTGCCTTTCAAAGGGAGTCTGTGGTATATTTAAGGAAGTTCTCATCTAAAACTTAACTATATTCTATTTCACATGAACAATGACAAGTTTAACCCAATCCACAAACCAAAAGTAAGTGTGTCCAATTCATGCAGACTTTACCTTTGAAAAGGTAATATTAGAGGCTCACCACTCCCATTTCATGCTACTATGTATATTTTAACATAGAAAAGCTAGTTGTGTTTGGTCAACCAGAGCGTCAGATCTATTCTAGCTTGAAATGTGTTACGGAAATTCCTTTTCCTCCCATAGATGACCAATAGCTCTATTTTTACAGCCTTTCCCATTAGACTCTGTTTAAACTAGTGCTGGAGTCATAACAGCAAAATCCACCTTTAAACATGGTCCTCACTGGCAAGAAGTACAGTTTTGTAAAATTATTTTAAATATTGTTCCATCTCTGTCTGCTTGACAAAGGGAATTGAGTTAGTTGTAACCCGAGTACCAAGAATCTGCTTTAAACATGGCCTGCATGGCAAGCAAAACACAGATTTGATGCCACATACACTGGGTAGCTGATCTGCTTTTGTTGGTGCAGTATTTGATGCACCTCTGCAGGAGCAGCAGCCCTGCAGCAGAGGTGGAGGCAGAGCAGTGAAGCCCCTTCCCCACCTGCTCTCGGGGCCCAGTTGTTCAATGTGAACAAATAGCAAAGTGAGAGAAAGCAGTTCACACACCACAGCTCTCTAGTATTTTTACTCTTTTCAGCCTTAAAAAAAATAAATTTAGAGTTTTATGGAGTGAAATATCATCTTCTCTGGTGCAGGTATCAACAGCCTCCTTTCAGCCATGCGCGAGCTCTTCTTTCACTCCTCAGCCTTGGCAAGTGCAACACAATAAAATGGAAGGAAATACAGAGCCCTTTGCAAAAGACCTAACTTGGGCTGCACCTACGTGGTCATCCAAACAAGCAGGCCTGTGTACAGTGCCAACATTCTCATTTTCCACTTGAAAAGCTCAGGACAGGCAGGCAAGGCTGTGCCAGAGAGCAGGACACAGCACAGGTCTCCTGCCCTGGATGCCCCGGCCACTGGGTCATGCTATCTGGGCATTTTGCAGAGCTGCGGAAATGTTGAGAGGGACAAAGTTATTCATGGCACGTGTTAGCCATTGTTATCCATTCTATACTTTGAACCTCAGTACAAGGAAAGAAGTAACCCTAAGAAACTGGGAGTCACGTATAGAATACATTCTTACTGATATAGTAGTAACAAGAAAATCAGCACGACACCTCCTGACAAATTTCAAGCCAGATCCAAAGAGAGAAATGGAGAAACCAAAGCAGTAGAAGCAACTAGCATTTAAATCTTCCAATTCTCTTGCATACAATTCCCAGCAAAGTGATTCAGCTGTGATGAACAGGGCTGTAAGAAGTGAGATACAGCGTGTTTTCATGATTCTTTGCAGGTAGCTGAGTACAAAATCCCTGCCCTTCTCTCTCCTCGGGCCATTCATCTCTCACAGGTGATGGAAAGCCGCTCTCACAGCGGGTGGTCCTGCTCTCGCAGACCTTAATGCTTAATTGCCACAAATCAATTCCAACCTCGATGCTCAGGCTGCTGCTACCCGGTCCCCCTTTCCACCCCTTCTTCTTCACACTGATCGCAGCTCAGGATCCTCTCATGTTACTAAATCAATCTTGGGACACACCACCCAGGACACACAAAGTGGCGGCACCGGGCGCTGCTCGCTGCGGCCAGTGCGCCCAGTTGATGTTACGCAAGAAGACCAGCCTAAAAAAAATGTCAACTCCATGTCTCTCTGTGTGCACGTGCACACACACATGCCTCCTATTTTATTTTTTTGTTCAACTGGAATTAATCAGGAACGATAAACACTGTTTGTCTCCTGAAAGCAGCAGTGGGGGGATGAAATATGCCTCTTAAGCTTATCAGCTTCAGCGCCACTGAAGAGAAAGCTGGCTTCTAAGCCCAGGGATAATGGGCTGTCCTTTCAGGAAGGTATCAGAGGTCTCAGGAGAGGGAGACAGCACAATAGTGTGACCTTCAGCTAATAAAGCCCACCCTAGAGTCCAAAGAAGCTTGGGGAATATTGACAAAAGTTCATATTTACAACAGCCTGGACTCTTTCCAGATACCATTACCAGTTTAGAGAGCTGCAGCCTCTGTACATACACTCACACAGCCTTTTATTCTGCCTCCCCCTTTCTTTCTTTGTTTCCATGCTGGCAAAAAAAAAATTACTCAGAAAATGGCAATTCTTCTGCTAACAAGGCCCCACCAGAATCTTTTTTAATGAAGGGATTTACTTAAAATTTCAGTTTCAACCTCAGCACTATCCTCTACTTGAAGGAGATTCAAGGCCTCTTGCAAGGATCCTCAGTGCGCCATCATGCTCATCAGGAAGAAAGCATATGTGTTTTTGTGGAAAATCTGCTGATGTATTTATAATTCTTTAAACAAAAAGGCAGCCAACGTATTGTAAAATGAGAAGGTTGTTTTGGTTTGTTTTTTTTTTTTTTTTTTTTTTTTAAAATAGGCTCTGGCGATTGATGCAGCCCTAGTCAGAAATACAAAACCAAAGCTTTTTCAGGCAGAAACCGATCCCCCCCAGCCTGCACTGTGGTTAGCAAAATGACGTTCAGCCCATAACTAGAGTGCATAGGCATGACTGGAATACAAATAATAAATAATATTTTTAAAACGGTTCATACAGAGAAAAAAGCCAATTTCAAAACATAAAAATTGTTTGAAGCAGAAGTTTCATTTTTCCACCTCCTAAAGTAGTTCCAAAATAAATATATAAAAATAAAGGTTTGGAAGAAATCTGTTTTTAAGGGTAATTTTACTGAAATCAATATGAAATCTCAAAACATGTAATGGAAATAACATCTTCAGTGACAAAACGGTTTTGACCGCACTTTTCGATCCAGCCATGCCACCCTGCCATTTTTATTTATCTGCCTCATAATTCATCTTTGTCATCCTGAAACTAATCTTGCTGGGATTCAAAAGGGATCCAAAAACTGAATTAGGTTAGAACTTCTCCCAATAACATTTTCTGAAAGATGCCTCTGTATCTCAGCAGTCTCATTTACCACGCTGGTATTTAACAGCAGGAAGAAGGCCGAACAGACCTCTACAAAGACCACAAATTTCTTGCTTTTGCTTTCCAGTGAAGAGCCCATTTCCACCAACAGCTACAGTTACATCAGCTACACAGGCTCGCAAGTAGTTTTCCAGTTTCCTAGAGTTTTGGACCAAGCATGCATTTTGTCATATTCATCCAGCCATACTCACTGTCAAGAGAGCTCAGGTGATTGATTACAGCCTGTCTGAATCCAAACTAGTCAAATTAGATATTAATGCTGTGCTTAATGCATTCACACAAACAAGGTCATTGGCTGCATCAAGACTAATAGATGATGACACACACTGGGACTGCATGGCTCAGGGGACTGGTAACAGGATGAAAAGTCTCCAGTTTATGGCCACTATTTCAAAATCAAACCTGATCCTACAGATATCCCATGCCTGTAATGAGTGCTCAGCAACCTGCCTGAGATCCACTCACAGCACAAAGCCAGGGTTGGAGCACTCGGTCCTCCATAATATCATACAGAGGCACTGCCTCCATGGCAGCCAGATTTTGATCTCTGTCAAGAATAACCAACCTTTGTCTTTGCTCCCAAACGTTGTTCCAAATTACATCCATCCTCCCTCTAGAGGGGAGTTAACAAAAATCAACAAGCATCACTGAACTTAGGAGGTAGTATAAAATACGAGAAATGAAATATAAAGAGTCCTAGGAAGTCAGTAGTGCCATCAGAAAGATGAAACCACATCCAGCTTGGAAAAATATCAACTAATTTATCTGTGGGGAAGTAACACAGAACCATGATAATCCGCAAGATAGAGAACATTGGGAAAGTGAAAGGCACTGGGTTCCTCCAGCAAGAACCCATAGCTCTGCATGGAGAGCTACAGCCCAGTGGGGTGAAAGGCTCATCACCAGCCCACATGAGAGCATGGGGATGGGGAGAAGACCACTGAAGCAAAGTAAAATGCAACTTTCAATGGGTAAAATAAGGCGCTACAAATGATAACATGAAATGCTCGGAATTGGTTTCCAAGACTGTCTCTCTACACATTGTTTCAAGGATGTGAGGTTACCTCTGCTGGCTGCCACCAAGGCCCTAGATAAGTGCTTTTCATTGGCTAACCTTTACAACAGAATTGTTTTATTTATAGTAACAGCGAGCTCTTATTGAGATACTTCAGCAACAACTGTGCCTGGCTGTAATTTTATACCTGTTTTCCATGTCAGAACCCTCTGTCTCTCAGGAAACCATGGGGTACTAACTGCACCCCAGAAAAACAGGCAGATCCAGGACACGTCTTCTGCTGCAGTAGATGGCCAACTTCTCCGAATTGCTGCCCTCCTCACTTCCACACCCCAAATACTCAGAAAGTCTTGCTTTTAGGGCATGGTTTTAATAATGAACATTGGAGATAAAAGGCTGAAAAAACAAGCTCTGCCCTGAGAAGGTGTGAATAATCCCACCTCTGGCTATCCTGGGTACACCCTCCTGCACCAAAATGAGAAACCTAAATGACCTGCTCATGTTTTCGCATGACATGGCGCAAGACTTTGTCTTCCTTGAGCCCAGAGGTAAAAAGAAATCAGGGCTTGACATTGCAAAGAATTAAGACTTAAAATCAACCGAGGTGACAACTGGATCTCCGAGGCCTGTTTCCCTCTGAATTTCTCCTTGCTGCCATGACGTGCTCACACTGAAAATTTTCCCTTGAGCAACTGCCCGACTAAAATACAGCACACCCTTACCATAAAGCCCTTTGTTAAAATATCTTTGCCATAAAGCTGCAAAACCTTGGCTCCCAAGTACATTAAATCCTTATAAACCTGCCTTCATTTTAACCGCGCAGTATTTCAAGACACAAAGCGCTTCTTCCAAGAGATAGCACTTTAATGAGGAAAGGGCTAAAATATATAAACCAAACCTCATTATAGCATAATTTCTAGGAGACAAGCATGCTGTTATAAAAAGAAGCCATGGCAATTGCATTTCACATAGCTTGAAGATTTAATACTCTTAAAAAGCCACTGCTACTTCCAGCCACTGGTGTTGTTTTGTTTTGAACATAACCGAAAGCAACAAGAATTATGGGTCTGCTGTCAGCTATAGATTTTATATTCTGCAAATTGTTGCAAATGGTGGATTCGACTCTAGTGCACGCTCACAAAATGTAATGTGACAGTAAGGAACTGACTACAAGTTACTGTGTATACTTTTACCTTTAAACCTCTGCATTCTTAAAGGTTCTTGCTCTAAACATGGTGATGCAGCATGGACATGGTAAATTACCCAAACCACATCCAATTCATACCGAATTGAAAGCATTTATAATGATACAGCTTGTTTGCATGTTAACAACCAAGTCAAAGAAGCCCACTGAAAACCACACTACAAGAAAAATCCAGGGTACTGGCAGACAAATGGAAGTGATGGATGTTACACCGGTTAACATCACCTGCCAGATAAACCAGGGGAAACTGGCACATCAAAGAGACTGCAAGTGGTTTCCAAAAACAAGAACATTCAATTTTTGTAAAACCTGAAACTCTGTTGCTTTTTACAAAATGTCAAATGGAACAAGCCCACCCCAGCCAACCACAAAAAAACCATTCCTGGAAAAAAACTGTTTTCCCTAAGAACAAATTATCTACCTATCAGAGGAGTATCCTGAATTGCATTGGTCTAAAAGACTTTTAAACTTAGCCTAATAAAAAAGCCATTACTGATTACAGTTCTTCCACATTAGTCTTCCAGTTGTAACCTCTGAAATGAAAGCTTAGCAATGATTAGGTATTTACTACAACCAGGAGAGAAAAATAGTGAAAAAAGATGAGCGTAAAGGTCACCAGAGAGACAACATACTGGTTTTTTTGAGAGAAGGTAAACAAAACAAGCAAAAATACCCCCATACCTCCCAGATAACCCCACCCCAAACCCAGCAGCAGCATGGAGGATGCACTTCACGGCAGCTTTGACTTGAAGCACATGTAACACTGATTGATGGATACTGAAAGCAAAGACACTAGTGGAAAATTAAACCCAACCAAGCACCAAAATTGAGACAGTTTGCTTTGTGTTTCCTGGTACTACTATAGAAAATCATGCAAGAAGGGTCACAGCTTCAGCAAATGATCATTTTAGCGGCTGTCGCAGATGTGGGTCAACAGCAGGGTAAAAAGCTGACCTGTAACTGATGCCTATAACCTGGTTAGGACACGCACGTCCTCTTATCTCTTTGCTGTAGCTTGTAATGAATGAACTTCTGGACTGAAGGGTGCTTGTTCTCCCCGATTACCAGAAAGTTCAACACTCACTACATGGCTACGGTGGTGGAGTAGCACTTCTGATTGCAATTCTCAGAGAGGATATCTGGAGAGAACATAATACACTGACTCTTTTTCTGAACACAAAATCAATAACCTTGCCTCTGGGTCCTGTTTCTGAGGTACCTTTACAATTTTCATTTCCACTGACGTGACTTTTCTTTCCATGTTTACAGTAAAATGATAACATGTTCCTCCTTCACCATCATCACTCCCTTGTAAGTCACAAGAGACTTTTCCAGCTCTTATCAACTTTGTCACTGGAGAAGACAGCCGGCTGGACAAGTCTGAGTCAGCATGTCAGCACACAGCTATCGCAGGATGTCTGGCATGAAGGGAACCCAGCCTAGCACCTGCCTTCCCTTAACTCAACTTTTACTCTAATATTTTTCTGCTTGACTGTGCAACTAAACCTCAAAGAGGAAGAAAGTTGCAAGCAAGTGCACATGCTACTTTTGTTTTACAACCTTCCTGCTTCCTCCCTTAGTAACAGAGGGTTTGGAGTGCTAGAAACAAGAAGCTTTATCACAAATGTGTAATGAGACCCTGAGCTAACAGATTAGCTGACATGGAACTGTTAACAGTGAACTGGCTTGAAGACAGTGGGCGAAAAAAAAAGAAAAAGAAAAAAAAAAAAAAGGGAGACAGAGTGATAGAGACAGAGACAGCAACCAATTCAGCTGCAGGAAATCAAGCTAAATCAGTCCCAAGTGCCCATGTTGGAGAGACTTGATCTCATACCTTGCTTGTTATCAAGGCACTCCTGATACGAGTCAGCTCCCGTTCCGTTGCGGTCTACAGACAAAACAAAAAGTTTCATTCATATCAAACATAAATATTAGAAACTTCTCAAATGGCAGCCTTGCTGGAGCAACATGCTACGTGCAAACAGCGCTAGCTCTTTAGGAGGCTGTGCTGGTTCGCCGACACAAACTGTGACTTGTTAGGAACAAGCTGCGATGAGCTGCACCAACCGCTGCAAGAAATGGTCATTTTGTCCTGGGCAGAGGGTGCAGGGGCTTTCCTCCCAGCCATGCCCACCTGTCTCCATGCTGGTGAGGGCACAGGGGAGGGGATTACAGCCACAGCTGCTCGGAGTAAGTTCCTTAAACACACAGAAGATGGAATACTTGAAGTTAAATCTATCATTACACTGTAGGCCCTATGAAACCACTGGTTTAAACCAGCAGTTCCCAAACTACAGCCTGGAATAGACGTCTCTGTGGCTCGTGGGGCTGCTCTCCCTTTTGGATTTTGGCTGCTAAATCTTATTAAAGACAAATGAAAATACAAGGACATCCTTTCCAAATACTACTCTTCCATGGAAGTTACTGTAGTTACCCACTAGGGTTACTTGATCAGCAGCAGGAGAGGACTTGGTCTGTACCATGAAAAAGGCGAGAAGCTGATACTCCTGTACTCCTGTGTGCTCCTCATGGGGAAGAAACCAGACAGCTCCCAAACAGAGGTGTGGTCACACAAGTGGCATCTCACAGCCAGCATGGATATCACCTAACAAAACCCTTCATCTGCCTTAGAGGTTCAACCAGATCTCATCAGCTGTGAGCACAAATGGTTTAACCTGTATATTAGCAGAATCGGGTTACAACATGGCTTGGACCTCAAAAGCAAACCAAAGAATGTTCCAGCATGGCTTCTGCTTTACAATTCAGTTCAACCACAAAAAAAGTTTGGATGGTCCTTGAGAAAAAATATTGAATACATCTGTAAACCCTGTATAAACCAATGCTCTTTCAGCAGCTTACATACACCTTACATACTGTGCTAAGTACGAGGAATAAAGCAGCTGAGCCCACGTGGTAGGTGTTTGCACACACTAAGGGTCATCTAAAAGTGAACGTTCTGTACATCACACGAACAAGAACGCACACGGTGCTGAAATCAGTCCTGCTGTGTAACCACCAAACCATTTGGTCAGGTCACCCATGGCACAAACTCCTACCATAGGAACTCCAGTGACACTGGAGACAGAGCCTCTACTAGAACAGTTTTATCAACGTGTTGACCACAACTAATAAAGAGCCACCACTGTGGGACTGGGAGTTGGCACCCTATTAGGCTGAACTGGGTTGATGAGATATCCAGTAATAGAGGTTCAGTCTCAAGAGAACCAGCACAACACAAATCTGTTAATTTCTTTTCAAAGATGCTCTTCAGAGCCAAAAGATCAGAAATATTGTTCACAATAGAAAAAAAGACACTATAGAGAACCCTCCTGCCCAGGCACCTGCGAACAGCTGTACTTCTGCGCCTTCAAGAAGTGACTGCCCCCAGAATATGATGGCTTTCTGTCATTTCTCCTGTGGCAAGAGCATTCCCCCACAAACTGCCCTTCCATCTCTGCTCAACCAACAGCTGGTGATTGCTCCTTGAATGTATGAGCAGATCCAGATCAGACCTAAAAGGCTTCACATTCGGCAAGAGTATTTAACGAACAAAGAAGCAAAAATTAAAGTTGCCCCACTGTTTGCGTTGTGTAAATCCCAGATAATAGATCTTCTCCCTAATCCTAATGAGGCCTTCCTATTAAAATCTTTATTAGCTTTCAGCTCTGCAGATTGCCCAAAGGCTCATCAGTTTCCCTATCTCTCAGTACCAAGATCTGCTTTAACTTTTACAAATAGCTCTAAGATATTTCTCAGCTTATCAGCATTGCCAAGCAGTCTGTCTTATCATTACTACTGCAGATAAAATAAATGAGCTCAGGATGATATGAATAACGGCATCTTCTGTAGGCTGGTTTCCCATTACATTTTCAACAGATTGTAGATCTAAACTTCAGCACAAAAGGAAAAAAAAGCAGCGGAGGGGAAGGTGGAGTTTTTTTCTTCCCATTTACCTTCACTGTCTTAGAGCGTGGGCTACATTTTTAAGCTCACCTGATGTGAGCTAGTAATTAATTTTGAAAGGGAGCAGAAACACCTCAGCTCTGCTTTCTCTGAAGACCAAAAGCACAGTTACTTCTGGGATGTTTTTTCAGCTGCGTTTGTTGGAGAGAAGCAAGGGCTAAATTGCACTCTGCCTAATGAAGCCATCTTCATTAGCTTGCTCCTTTCCCTAGCAGACTAGGAATACCAGTCAGATTGGGAATTGAAATCATGAAAAGCAACAGAACTGCATTTGAATTAAAAGACTAGGCTACAAAGGTCTCCAACGTCTGCTTCGGGCTGATTAGCAGGAGGCGCGTGTGGCACAGAGCGAATTCTGCAGCGCGAAGCCTTCGCGGGAGGGAGGGAAGCTCAAAGACCAACACGTCTCTCCCTTGTCGTGACAGTGAGCAGGGAGGTCATGTTCTGGCAACCATTTTCTGCCTGGTCCCTGCAGCAATCACTACAGGGTTAAACGCTTTTCTGCTCCCCAAATTCCTAGTCCTGTCACTGTATCAAGGTTATCTATTATTGGCAGTGACAGGTGAAAATTAATCTCCTAATTATTTCTTGCTGCGTAATCTGCACTGAAGAAGTAACATAAAAGGATTACAGTACACCCTCTACGAAGGCTTTGCTAGAGAGCCAATCATCCAGGGAGATAGAAGGTATGTGGTAAAGAGATATTTATGACGGATTTCCAACCATTTTGAAGGCAGACTATACTGTAACTCTACATCCTACAGCTTTGGAGTAAGGATCTACTTGCAGGTATCTTAACAGCCTAAATGCTTTTTATTGTTGATTATTCCATGGAACCCCTCCCCAAGATTTATACCCACTGTGTCCCTGGTTCTCCTTTGGTATAGCAGTTACTGCAGAAACAGCATCCATGTACAGATTGGGTTTTATCCCCCACAGAAACATTATGGCAAACAACATACCCAGCTTGCTTTAACTCAATATTAAAAACCTTGTAGCTACCTTTCATGGCAATTTAACAGGAACATTCTTCCCACAAGAACATAAGCTAGGCTCAGTCCCTCCAAAATCAAAAATATGTTAAAAAAAAAAGATGTTATTTTGTAGTTAGAAATACCTTTGGTAACAACATAAACAGCCACCTTGAAATGCTGTCTTCATGTAAAGTCTAACTCTTCTCCTACCACCCACCATAAAATAAGGTTTATTTTTATAGTATTAAAAAAGAGACGCATTTTATTGATCTTTAATCCTTTTTAATCCTTTCAATGCAGCCATATAAGGTACAAATGGAGGTTCTGGAGAACCTGTTTGTTTATATCCATGTCAACAGCATCACCCTGGTTTAAGATTAGAAGAACCAATAATCATAGTTGTCATTCTCACTTTTTAAAATAACTTTAGCCGCCTTGAGAACAGCTCTCACACCAAACTGTGTCTGTGAGATGGTTAACGCAGGGGTCACTATCTCTGAAACTCTGTCAGGGCAATGGGACAGAGTGGCAAGAGCGATTATCACCCCAGTGCCACCATCTGCAATCAAGTCCTTGCACCAATATCAGTCACATACTTTCAGTTTCCTTGATGGTGACCCTTTCTATGGGGTACAGAAACGTCACTAATTCCTGTATGCAAACTCCCAGGGCTTAAATCCAGCACTGTTTTCCACTTATTGGAAAGCCAAGGCCTGCCAAACTTTGAAAGCAACACCCTGGTGAGCAGCAAGTGGCCACCACTCTGGTCTGCACCTCCAACGACCAGGATCTCACAAACGAGTCAATGTTAGGTGAATTGAAGCAGATAACTGACACTAAACCAAGACACAAAATAAAACCACCAAGACGACAGGAAAATTGGGACTTTCCTAGGAATGCCAGGCGCTCCTTGCCAGCTGCAGTGTGTCCCGGCAGCCACATGGTGGCACACAAAATACTGCAAAATGTTATCAATGAAATGCTGAAACGGGCCTGGGCTTCAAAACAGGCATTGCACCTTTAAACTTCCTAAAAATAGCAGTAGCTGTGCAAACCTGCCTCCCTTACCAGAGCCACCATCAGGGGTCACTGCGCCACCTTGGCTGCTGGAATCCACGATTTTCAGAGAAACCCGCAAAGCTGGAACACATTTGAAACTCAAGGGACAAAAACTGGACAAGCCCAGTTGAAAAATTACAGAATCACCAGCACTCAGATTTTAAATGAGCGACTCAAATGAGGCAAATTCCCCAGCAGTGACAGAGGTGTGAAGACTGTTCACCTCTTTCCTCTGTTGGTTTTAACACCTCTGAGCGGCGCAGGCGCTGCCGCCCGGCCTGGCGCTGGGCTCCTGAAGGCTGGGCTGCCAGCGTCAAAAACGCTGAAGGGCAGGTGTGTGGAAATGAATTATTCTCCTCGCGAAGGCAACTGCTATTAAAAGGGTAAGGTTGTATTTAAGTCATTTCTTCTTCATCTGAAAGTCAGCTCCCAGGCAATCCTCAGGATATCAGGAGGACTCTGAAAACACGTATCCAGCCACCAAGTTTTACTGAATCCGCAACATTGTGTATATACATTTCTATAGATTTCATTTTCACCAGCACAAGGAAAAGGCCATCCATTTTTACACCATTAAGGCTAGAGGTTTTCTTTACCTTAGGACCTATTTTCAATAGATAAACAGAAGTAATTTAATGAAGCCTAGAAAGGAACATAAACCCTTAATGGTTTACCCTTGGTGTTAAATAAGTATGGAAATTATTCACTAGCATCTCTCATTTTGTGAGTGTTTTAACCTCATGGTTACCTAATCACTTACATAGTAGTTATGAGAACAAAAGAAATGTGTATAGAGGCAAAGCACCCACCTACTAACATATCAGTACTACTTTTAACAAGCCTATTTTTCAGTAATATGTTTTGCTTATGGAAATCTAAAGAACAAATTCCTATCCATAGGCATTTTCCCCAAATGCTCCATCACCAACCTCATTATGCGATACAGAAATTCTCCCAAGGGATATTATGTAATGGCAATCCCTCCTTCCTCTCCCTGAGGAGTATATTTCTCATTACATCTCCTAGTAATTGATCAGTCTAGGAAATAATTTCTGGTAAAACCATATGTTTCTTTACTGAGTTCAGAATTTCCATCTTTATTCAGAGGGTAAAGACTGCAAGAAACCCTAAAATTTCCATTTCTGATGCAGAATGCCAGTCTTTGCTCAAACCTGCTATTAAGTGAAGAGCAACACATTCTTGTACCTGCCTGACTTCAAATCTTGAAAATTCATGAAGTCATTAAAATTAACCAGCTTACATTTCCTATTCCAATGATACAAATAATTTTACTTGACTGCATCTCCTGTAACGGCTTTAAAAAGACTGCTTCACGTTAACAGAACCATTGAATTGCTCAGGCTGGAAAAGACCTTCAAGATCATGGAGTCCAACCTCAAATATATGCAGACACCACAACCCCTAGCGATTATCGGTCACTCAATACAAGGATTCTGGGAGTCAAGGAGAAAAAATAGAAGATTAAGGCAAAAAATGACATACACACCTGTGCTTTCCAAAAGTTCTGTACAGCACAGACTGGCTCCTGAAGAACACAGCCCTTTTCCTTGCCACTTTTGTCAACATGTTACCATTAAACATCTCAACAGTTTTTAGTTTATTAAACAGCAGCCACAAACACTAATATTTGTATCCCTTACTGAAAGTTAGCACTTCAAATCGCAACATTCTTGCAAAATCAGAGCAAAATAAATACCAACTACCGCTATATATCTTGTAGGTTATCACTGGAATCCGAAGCACACTCCAATCCCTTTTTCAACTTAAAAATACCAGAGCTCCTCGTGACACTGTGGTTCGATTTAGCCAGCACAGGCCATCAGGTCCAACAGATGACTGCATGTCCCGATAGAATAACACCAGGATATATTTTGCTCCTTCGTTTATGAGAACTGACTGCCCCTCTCTGATAAACAAGGCTTAAGGTTTCACTCAGAATAACCCACCTTACAAATAAAATAAAATAAAAAAATACCACTCTGTACTAGCAAAAGCCCAGTACCCAACTAAATAAAATATTGCCTTCCTTGTTCTATAGCATTATCCTCCTCTGGAAAAGAAAACCAGGCAGCTCAAGTGAGTGCCTTTTGGCTTTAGCACAGGGTGGTTTTAGGGAACTGTTGTCAGCAAAGAAAATTCTTGGAGAGAGTATTAGAAGTCTGCCACTTGTAGGAAGTTAATGCTGTGTGTATAAATCAAGCAGCTCGCCCTTGTAAGTCTGTATGTGGGGAAAATCGGATTTATACATAAACATAAACCTCTGAAGTAAATTCTGATCAGGGATGACCAGAGATTTAACTCTCCAGAAAGAAGAAAAGGAAAGCTCTATTTTCCTGTAATACCTTAGCAGCTTTTTCCAGCTGAGTGAGGCTTTCGTTCAAGAATTGATAACGAAGTAAATAATTCCAGTTTCTGCGGTGCAGGAGAGACCAGTTAAGGACGATCTCCAACACCCAGAGCAATCATTCAGAACAGCAACTTACATAACAAGAAATTATCTTTGTTATAAAATTAGGTTAAAAGGACCTCAGATACTGTAATGTTACAAAAAATCAGGACATGCCTTGAGAAGATTAGCTAGCAAGCAGCCTCCTGAGATAAACGCACAACTTCAAGAAGATTTTACAAGCCTAAAAAACAGTTTAAATTCCAGAGAGACGTGCAAGCTTTTGCCATTTCAAAAGGTCCCTCTTTCCTTCCCTCTGCCCTCGCCTTATTCCTGAGCTCTTTTACCAAACCATCTTTAGTTAACCAGTGACCTGGAAATCTTACTCTGCCCCCCCCTCCTCTTTTCAAATTTGTCACTTTTAAACACACAAGGTTTAATTTCTTAATTGGATTAAATTTTTCTTTCAGGCTAGGCAGAAGGGCACAGCAGCAGATGCAGGGACCAGAACAACGCCCGGGCAGCCAACCTGCACCTCAGCCCGACACGATCTGCCAGCCCCGGGGAGGCGGCTGGGTTATATCTCAGGCCAAAGACACACACGGGGGGGAGAGGGGGGGGGAAATCCACGAAGACCATTTTAAAACTTGTTATTCTTTGTGAGTAGAGGGGCTCTGGCCTACATCCAAGAGGTTAACCGCCGGCCACAGATTTTTGAGTTTGGTACCGTTTTTTCATAGCCAGCAATCCCAGACAAGCACCGTCCTCACCCGGCAGCCTGCTACAACCCCCAGCTGCCGAGAAACACCCCGAAAGAGCCGATCCGCGATATTCAGCCGAAAGGGACCATGGACGCGCTACAAAGCCGGGCTGCGGGCGGCTCCGGGGCTCACCGCCCCGCTCACCGGAGGGGGGAGGGCAGCCCGGGGCGGGGTCGCCCTGGCCCCGCTCTCTGTGGCCCGATGAAGGCAGCGACTCAATAATTCTTTATGGTTTTTTTTTCCTTCCCCCCCATCTCGCTGCTGGAAGTGGGAGTGGGAAGAGGGATGCGGTCGCACTGGAGGAATGTGCGAAATGGAGTGGAAAAAAAGCAGCTTGGGAGCGCATCGCATCCCGGCAGCTCCTCGCTGCTGAGTCTCTTTATTTTATTAAACATACCCAGTCTCCCCCTTCAAAACCCTTCTCCATAATTCTGCACAGAGAGCTCCTCGGTTCGCCTCCGGGAACGGGTAACTACCGGTTCCCGGCTCTTCTTCGCCCCGCTGCATCCTAACACCCACCCGGTAGAGAGGGACGCGAACCACCCCCGAAAAGCAAACGGGGCTGGGGAGGGGGGGGCGGCAGCGAGCGAACGGCGCGGCCGGAAAAATCAAACCACCTCGTCGACTGCACTGAAAAAGGCACAGAAAAAAAAAAAAAAAGAGAGAAAGAAAAAGAAACACAAAAAAACCGCACGCACACAACCATCGCACCGGGCGGAAAACACGGCGATTTTCTTCTCCCATCCGACCGCAAAGCCGCCGAACTCCCCGGCTCCCGCAGCCCGGCTGAAAAACACCTCCCCCGCCGAGAACCGGGGCTCGGCGAAGGAAGGCGCAGCCCTCGCGGGGGGTGCGTGGGGGTCCCCGGCCCGCTCGCACCGCCGCTACTTACCCCGCGGCGCGCAGACCATGGCGAGCCCCGCCGGCGAGCCGGGCCCCCGCGGGATAATCCACAAGGCGAGGCCAGGCGGGCCCCGCGGGTGCGGCGAGGAGCGGAGCCGCTCGGGGCCCCCCCGCAGCGGCACAACGCGGCGCCCGGCCCAGAGGTGCCCCGGGGGTCCCGCCGGCCCCCGCCGCGGCGCCTCCGCC